>ML261813.1:0-78923 GCA_005239495.1 Nicotiana undulata
CCCCCTTTTTGATGATGACAAACTCTGTGCTTAACCCTGTACAATCTTCAAACACTTTGTATAATGTTATGCATTTATCATAGAGAGACCAGGTTCATTAGGTTATAAATATCTCAATTCTTTGAAATTTTGAAAAGCACTATCTCTTCCCCCTTTTGGCATCATCGAAAAGTTACAAAATGATAAACTTACCAGGGTTATTAACAATTACTCATGGCCATTGAGGCACCTGCATGTGCAAAACATGATTAATCATCAAAAGAAACCAATAAAATGTAAGCTATATAAGAAATTGAGACAAAGTCAATTAACTAAAACAACAGAATTCATTGATAAGAGTGTTTAACCAAAGAATTAGATCCTTTGACCAAAGCTATTTTTAGAATGAATGCGGGTTACTGATAATCAAAGAAATTATATTAAATAAAGAAGGATAAGTAAAAGACAATAGTATGATATGCGGAAAAGTAAAGTAGGTTGTATTCGAAGTTCAGATACCCATTACAATTTACATTCCCTTCCTTTATATAGGGGGTTTCTTAATATAACGTTTGATTCTTGCAATGATCGCTCATTAATGACTAATTATTACATTAACGAGGCGTTATAAAGGGTAATAGTAACTGTTATGTGAAAGTTACATAACGTATAGGTCATTAATTGAGTACGGATTCACTCTGACCGTGTCTCTTCCTCGTCTTGATTAGGTTGAGTTCCCCATAGCTGATGAACTCAAAGGTTTATTGAACCGTGCCTCTTTGTTCTGTTCCTTTTTATAGAATCATATCCAGTTGTCGCGTTTTCCTTGATTCACGTAACTGGATGAGTTGTCAAGAATCAGCTTACGTGTGAGACTCTTTTTTTACCTATACAGATAGTCCCCCCACTTACCATATATTTATCGATTAATATTTGGTAAGTGGATATGCATTTATGGCGGGAATATTTTGCTGCCGCTTTGCCTCGAAACGTTGTATCCTTCTATGAACATATGCGTCGTTTGTCACTTCCATTTAATGCCTATACCACGTGTCCTTCTCGGATTGGTTCTACAATTATTCGTCGTCTTTTAAGGCTTTTTGCGACTGCGTCAGTCCCGAAGTGACACCTTCCATTATGACTTTTCATCATTATTTTTTCCATGTTTGACGGTTGCCCTTAAGTATAAATACCCTTCTTCTTTTCTTTACTTTCACGAAACACTTTATAACTTGTCTCTTTTACTTGTAAAGGATTTTTCATTGCTTTTGTAAACATGTCTTCTTCAAATCAACCCAAAAGAGTAATATATGTAGAGAACTTAACACCTTCTTCGGCTCCGACTAGGAGTCGGAGGGGTGGTAGACTAAGGAGTCTAGGATCCACTCCTTCCAGAGGATCTTCTTCCTCTCAAATAGTCTCCCCTCCTTCTGCCAGGTCTCTAGTTTCTCCTAGGGCTAGGGCTTCCCGTTCTTTGTCTAGAGGTAGAGATGAACACCTTCGTGAACCCAGAGTTGATGAGATTATTCCCGCTGAATTTGTCTTTACTAGGGACAATCAAATTCTTGTGGATCAGTCTTCTTCCCTTGATAGTGTCGAGAGATACCCAACCCTTATTACTGAAGGTCAGATTTCCCTAGTTCGTAGGGAGTGTTTTTGGAGGTCTGATTTCCCTATCTATATTCCGAATAGTAATCAAAGAATTACGTCTTACAAGGCAGGATATTCTTTTGTTTATACGTACCCTTTAACTTTAGGGTTTAGACCTCCCATTGATCCAGTCATAATCGAGTTTTGTCGTTTCTTCAATATTTTCTTAGGACAAGTTAGTCCGCTTGTGTGGCGAGTTGTCGCGTGTCTTAGGAGTTTAGCTTCTTTAGCCTCGGTTCCTTTTACTTTTAGCCATCTCATTCATCTCTACTCTCCTGCCCTATTTCGTCAATGGGTTTTTACTTTGGCTGCTCGGAGTAAAAGAGTGTTGGTAACCCCTGAAGATGATAAGGACAGAGGTTGGTATCTCTGGTACGTCGTTGTACCCACTGCTGGTTTAGTGGGTGAAGAAAATCTTCCCTTCCCTGAGAAGTGGAATCGTGCACGTGAGTACATTTTAGCTCACATTTATTTATTTTTCTTCTTTTTGATTTGAGATGTTTTATTAACACCGTATCTGTTTTTTCTTCTTTCAGCAATCATGGGTACTGTTGAGAATGTCTCCGCTATCCGTGATTGGGTAGAGAAATTAGTTTCTGTTTCTCCTTCGAAAGAAAGATCTTGGAAGTACTTCGCTGGGAAGTGCAGTTGGCAAGTGAAGACCCACGGTAAGTGAAGCTTTTGTTTTTACTTCTTGCTTAATCTTTCCCTTTCTGATAGGATTTTCTACTCGTGGGGTGTCTGCTACGTCTGTTCCGAAGATGTCTTTGTCCTAGGCCCAAGAGATTATTGTTGGTTCGTCTTCCTCAAAGAGGAAGGTTGGTGAATCCCGTTCCGCAAAAGAAGAAGAAGAAGAAGAAGAAGAAGAGGGTGATTTGGTGCACAGGTCACAGAGAAGGCGGGTGGTTTTGGACGACGAGTCTACACCCATGACTTTGCCTTCCGTGTCTTCAGTTAGACCCTCAACCTCTTAAGATGTTTCACGGTCCCCTGTTCATGATTCTGTAGAGTACTTGTTTCATGAAGGTTTTGACCTTGCCTCTGATGATGTCCCTTTGGCTGCTGTTTTTCCTGCTTCCTTAAGTGAAGCTATCTCATCTGCCCCTCGTGTCTCTTCCGCTCCACTGGCTATTACTGCCTCTGTTGTTGCTTTGCCCGTGGTTTCCTCAACTCTTCAATCCTCCGTGCTTGTTGTTTTGCCCGCGGCTTCTCCAGTTCCTCAACCCTCCGTGCTTGTTGATGTTCCATTTATGCCTGCTTCCGTGCCTTCCATTAGGGAAGTAGGGTCTTCCAGCAGGGAGATGCCGAGGGTAATTACAGAAGTTCCAGATGAGGGAAGTCTTTTTAAGAAAACGGGCTAGCCCGAAGTGTGGCTCAAACCTTTGATAGGTCCCACGGAGAAAACCAAGCTAGCCAGCCACACAACTCTTACATGGGCCAATGAAGTTGTGCATACCTCCTTGAAGGTATGGTGCAATTTATTCCATTTCCATATATGAATTTTACCATATCTAAATAATTTATCATATCTAATTGGTTTGTTTCTTGTAGATCAATCTTATTGGTATGGAGCTTATGAAGAGGATCTCGAATTCGGATCAGGAGATAAAAGAGTTGCGGGCTGATTTAGACAACTTCAAGGAACAATATGACAGTTTAAGAATTGATATGGATTCCTTAGAGGAGGAAAGGAGTACCTTGAAGAGACAGATGAGGATTATGGCAGCGGAACTGGCAGTGGAGAGGGCATCTTCAAATCAGGCTGATAAGGATAAGAGCATTTTGGAATCTTCATTTGCTGAACAACTGTCTCGAGCTTCCGAGGAGATTAGGTACTTGAAGGATTTGCTAGGGAAGAAGGAGGAATATTCTGGCGAGCTCGTACAATCACTCTCTCGGACTCAAGAAGAACTGTGTAATGCATTAGATAGAGTCCAAACTCTAGAGGAGTCGATTGTTCCTTTGAAGGCTGCCCATGAGGCTGCTGAAGCGGAGAAGGATGGGCTAAAGGCCGAGCTTCAAGTATGGGCAAGAGATTATGAAGATCTCAAAGAAGCGGCTGTTGTCGATATGAGCTGGGCATATAGGAATTCTCCCCTTGACACATTGACGGAAATGAGTAATAGGGTTTCGACTTTAGTGCTGAAATAGCTAAAACCAAGAAAGCCACGGAGAAGGCTCAACAAGGTCTTAACCTCTCTTCTCCCGATGGTGAGACTTCTGCTGCTCATGCCTCTCCGTCCCAAGTTGCTCCCGCTCCTCCTGCTGATGAAGAAGTCAATCCTCCTCCTCAAGAAGATTAAAGCTTTGGTTCTCTTTTTATTTTTATTGGATTGGTGGTTACCCCCAGCTCCATCGGGGGTAAATTTGGATCTTGCTAAAGTCCCCAACTGACAACTTAGGGGCACCTTTAAATATAAAAATTATATATGCGTCTAAGTACTAGTTAGTACTTAGTTCTTACTTAGCCGCTCTTTTTTTTATATATATGCAAATTATGAGTTTTCTGTTTTGAGATTTTGTTTCACTCTCAAGTCTTTTGCATGTTTTGATTTTTGAGGTTTTTAGTTGTACCTTAAAACTTTCGCACGAAGATGCTAAAATCACTCGAGCCTTTTCATAGTAGGCACGGTGTTTGTAAGCCTTGTTTATAATAGGCTTTACTTATAAAAGAGGGCCCTTTTTGATTGAAATTTAATAAAGAAGACGTCTCAACTTCATAGTAATACAATAGAGTGATAGGAATTTCTCACATGTTTAAGAATGTTTCTTGAGGGAAGTTTTTTGTTTGAACTTCCACGACATTTTACATGTGTTTCGATTATCGTCTAAAACTCATGTTGCAACTGTTTTCATTTCACAGATTTGATATACACTTGTATTTCATAACTGTTTTTCATAGGTAACAGTTTTTTCAAATTAATACAAGGAAACAACTATTTTTCATTAGTAACAGTTTTTATAATGATTAAGGGCTTTTGTCTGTAACTGTTTTTGTTGACAACAATTTTTTAATAAGTACGAGAGAAATGCTTTTTCATCCGTAACTGTTTTATTTGATAACAGTTTTCTATATGAGTACAAAGATTTCGTAACTGTTTTTAACCACAACAGTTTTTTGAATGAGTACAATGATGATGATCTTTTACCCTTAACTATTTACAACAGTTTTGAATAAGTACAAATATGTGCATTTTTTTCGTAGCTATTACTTTGCCCTTCAACCTGAACATTGTTCGAAGGTTTTTGAATTTTAGGTCTTCAGTTTCTTCAATTTTGCTTGTATCACTTGACTTGTTGGGTAGATGGATCTTCAGGCTCGAGCTTTGACTTTCCGATAGTCTTTTTTTCTTCGAGTTAGCCTTCCATAATGTATAGTCCCCAAGTGTTTGAGCTTTGAAGAATGAAATCTCGGGCACTTGATTATTCCTTCCTTGTGGTCCTTTTCCTTAAAAGGAAAAACGTGCGGGACTCGAAGGTATATATATAGTTTTTTAGATGATGACTGCTTAACCCTTTAAAACGTCCATCAGAAAGTTTAACCCTAGACCGGGAATTGTGTTATTTCCTCGCGTCTTTGCAGGTCTAATATCATCAACTGGTGATGGGTTAGCTTTATGCCTATCATGTAAAAAATTTAGTAAGACTTTAAATGTTCAAAATAAAATCGAACGTGTGATACCTGACCGGGGATACTTCTTTTCCTTAGAAATAGTACTTCTTCAAGTGGATGGCGTTCCAGTTTGTTGGTAGGATTCTGTCATCCATGGTTTCTAACTCATAGGCACCCTTCCCAGCTGTGCCTCAAACTTTGTAAGGTCCTTCCCAATTCGGACTTAGCTTTCCTGCGCCTGCTTCTTTTGTTGATTGAAAGACTTTTTTGAGTACGAAGTCCCAATCTTGAAGTATCTAAGATGAGCTTTACGATTATAATATCGCTCTATGATTTGCTTTTGAGTTGCCATCCATATTAATGATGCTTCCCTTCGTGGTTCGAGCAGGTCCAGATTGGTCCTCAATTCATCGTCGTCTGTTTCTTCCGTAGCTGTTATAACCCTTATGCTTGGTTCGCCAATCTCCACGGGTATTAAGGCTTCTGAGCCATAAACAAATGCGAAATGAGTTTCTCCCGTAGCCATTTTTGATGATGTTCTGTATGCCCATAATATCGCTGGTAATTCATCAGGCCAATTTCCTTTGGCTTTATCTAACCGCTTTTTTATATTGTTGATGATGATTTTATTCGTTGACTCAGCTTGACCATTAGCCACGGGATGATATGACGTTGAGGTAACCCGTTTAATTTGCCAGCTTTCAAAGAATTCCGTGATTTGAGAGCCTATAAATTGTGGGTCATCATCACATACGATCTCCTTCGGTATCCCAAAGCGGCATATTATGTTTTGCCATAAGAAGCTTTTAACTTCCTTTTCCGCACATGTTTGAATGCTTCTGCTTCTACCCATTTTGTGAAATAATCGGTAAGCATGAACAGAAACGGCACATGTCCTTTAGCTGGGGGAAGAGGTCCCACTATATCCATACCCCATTTCATGAAGGGCCATGGGGATATGATTGGATGCAATAGTTCTGCTGGTCGATGCATATTATTGGCAAACCTCTGGCACCTGTCGCATTTGGATACGAAATTTTCGGCATCCTCTTCCATCTTAGGCCAATAATACCCGGCTCTGATTAGGGTTTTTACCAAGGATCTTGCTCTCGAATTATTTCCACAGTGTCCTTCATGGACTTCTCTTATCACGAACTCCGTTTGATTAGGTCCGAGGCATTTAGCTAGGGGTCCTCCGAACATTTTGCGATACAATGAGTTGCGAATGAGACAGTACCGTGCAACTTTGCGGCGAAGTGCTTGAGTTGCTTTCTTGTCTTCAGGTACGGTACCATTCTGCAAAAAATTAAGAATTTCGTTTCTCCAATCCCAGGTTAAATTGTTGAAAGTTACCTCATTTCTGTCCTGGTCGATTGCTGAATGGAATAGATGGACGACGATTGTATTGTCTTTATTTGTTACTCCTATAACTGCTGCGAGGTTTGCTAATGCATCTGCCTCTGCATTTTCCTCTCTAGGTATTTGTATTACCTTCCATGTTTTGAATCGTCTTACGAGCTCTCTTGCCCTTTCTTGATATTGTTGCATCAGAGTCTCTCGAGCGATGTAAGTCCCCTGCATTTGATTTACTACCAGTTGGGAATCGCTGTTGATTATGATTTTCTCAATTGAGAGTTCTCGTGCCAGTTCTAGGCCTGCAATGACAGCTTCGTACTCTGCTTCATTGTTAGTTATAGGATAACATTTAATAGCTTGCCGTGTCTTCTCACCCGTGGGTGATATTAAGACTATGCCTAAACCGGCACCTTTTAGATTGGAAGAGCCATCCGTAAATAGGTTCCATAGAACCGGATTAGAACCGTTAAAGAGTTGTAACTCCTTTTCTACTTCAGGAACAATGTTATTACTAAAGTCAGCAACAAAATCAGCTAATATTTGTGACTTAATTGCAGTCCTAGGCTGATATATTATTTCATTCTTACTTAATTCTATGGCCCACTTGGCTAATCTTCCTGAGAGTTCTTGCTTATGCAATATATTTCTTAAAGGATAAGAAGTCACAACAATGATTGGATGACATTGAAAATAGGGTCGTAATTTTCTAGATGCCATTATTAAGGCTAAAGCTAACTTTTCTAGATGTGGATATCTGGTTTCAGCATCTAGTAAATTTTTACTTACGTAATAAATAGGTGATTTCTTACCTTTGACATAAGCGGAGGTTTTGATAGATAATCCTTCAAATTCCTGAGGGCTTGCTAACATTCTTCAGTCCATTCGAACTGATTTTTCTTTTTGAGAACTGAAAAGAATTTAAAACTTTTTTCGGAGG
The DNA here is from genome assembly GCA_005239495.1 of Nicotiana undulata. NCBI lineage: Eukaryota > Viridiplantae > Streptophyta > Magnoliopsida > Solanales > Solanaceae > Nicotiana > Nicotiana undulata. The sequence continues at coordinate 7,536 of ML261813.1, forward strand.
ACCTGGAAATAAATCTTCCCAAAGACGCTATTCTTCCTGTCAGTCTTTGAACTTCTTTTTTGTTTGTTAGTATATCAAGTATTTCTTCTATAGCTTTAATTTGAGCGGGATTTACCTCTATTCCTCTGTTTGATACAAGAAAACCCAAAAATTTACCTGATTGTACTCCAAAAGCGCATTTTTCTGGATTCAACTTCATGTTATACCTGCGTAAAATGTCAAAAGTAATAGAGAGGTGATGGAAGTGGTCTTCCTCCCATGTTGATTTTACCAACATATCACCAATGTAAACTTCCATCATTTTTCCCAGATGTTCTTGGAACAATTTAGTCACTAGCCTTTGATAGGTTGCTCTAGCATTTTAAAGCCAAAAGGCATGACTTTATAGCAGTAATCCCCCTTTCGTAATGAAGGAGGATTTTTCCTCATCTGAGGGATCCATTTTAATCTGATTATAACCAGAATATGCATCTAGAAAGCTTAATAACTCATGACCTGCGGTAGCATCAATCATTTGATATATATGCGGTAATGAGAATGAATCTTTGGGGCATGCTTTATTTAAATCAGTATAATCTACACATACCCTCCATTTGCCATTCTTTTTAGGTACCACCACAGTGTTAACTAACCAGTTAGGGTACGTTACCTCTCGTATCGAACCAATTTTGAAAAGTTTTTGTACCTCTTCGTCAATTACTTGATTCTTGAATGGTCCTTGCTTTATTTTCTTCTGCTTAACATGTACGAATGATGGATCTTCATTTAGTTTATGAGTCATCACTTCGGGTGGAATACCTGCATATCTGAGTGGGACCACGCAAAGCAATCTGCGTTAGCTTTTAAATAATCAATTAACGTACCTTTTCGATTGGGAGTCAACATCATGCCTAAATACACCTTATGTTCAGGTTTTTGTTCAAACAATGGAACAACTTCGAGCTCTTCCGTAGTTGTTTTGATGTGTTCGTCTTCTTCCGGTTCATGACTGACGTTCGGTCTAGAGTCCACATCTATATGGTCCGATGCATTTCCCGTGGTGACTAGATCCACCTTCTCGTGGGTATCTCTTCCCGTACCTGTTTGAATATTTACTTCTTTCGTACCTATTTGGTTAGTAGTTTTTTCTGTACCTATTTGGCCGGTGACATCTGCTTGAAAGATTTCTCTATCTTCTGGTTCTTCCGTCCCTTTCTTGTTACAAAGTGTCACGTAATTTATATTTCTGGAGGTCTGTTGATCACCTCTAATTTGTCTGATTCCCCATTCTGAGGGAATTTTGATTACCTTATGTAAGGTGGATGGTACTGCTTTCATGTCATGGATCCAAGGCCTTCCCATAATCACATTATAAGCCATGTCAGTATCAATGACTTGGAATTTGATGTTCTTAGTTACTCCCTCAACGTAAGTGCTAAGTTCGATTTCTCCTTTGGTTATCACCATAGAGTTACCAAACCCTGATATGGCTCGTGCCTTTGGGATCACCTGATTTCCCATGAGCATTTCTTCCACGACTCTTAACAAGATGATATTAACTGAACTACCTGGATCAATCAATACTCTTTTAACGTTAGTGTCATGAATGAGTAGGGATATTACTAGGGCATCATTATGGGGAAGCATTAGTCCACCAAAATCTGCGTTGTCAAAGGTTATTTCATCTCCGTTTGGATCTTCTCGAGCCCGCTTTCCATGGGTAATTGTGACCTTGAAGATAATTGGCAAACTATTCCATTTACTTCTTCTCCTCCATGTATCACATTGACGGTTCGCTTTGGAGAAGGAGGCTTTGGGGGCTCCTGCATGTTCTTCATAAATGTTTACCTTTATCACTAAACAATTATGTTAAATAGCCCTGTTTCAATAAATGTTCTATTTCACCTTGTAAAAATCTGCAATCCACAGTCATGTGCCCATGATTGTTATGGAATTCACACCAGAAATTCGAGTTCCTTTTATTTGTATTTGATCGCATCTCTTTGGGCCATTTAACTTTATCTCCCATATTTCTTAATATTGAGACAAGTTCAGGAGTACTTACATTAAAGGTATGATCCCCAATTTGGGCATTACCTCTAGGTCGTTCATCTCGATCTTTTCTGGATCTAGATGAGAATGAGCCCACGTCTCTTCCTGGTGGTCTATAGTCTGACCTTGTGTTTTCGAACCTGGGACGAGTTTCACGTCCCGAGGGTCCTAAGTAAGGATCGTACCTGTTTTTACCTGATCTCTTGTCTGATTTAGGACGTCTGGATCTAGAATGATCTTCATCTCTCGAACGAGCAATGATATCTTCTTCTATTCTGAGTTTAGTGTTATACCTGTTATATACATCATTCCACGTTGTAGCTGGAAATTCTCTTAGACTTTCCTTGAGTCGTCTCGTGGCTTCCGAGCTTTTATCATTTAGGTTACTTGCAAATGCCATGGCTGCCCAATTATCAGGCACCTTGGTTAATTGCATTCTTTCTCGTTGGAACCTATCTACAAATTCGCGGAGTGGTTCCGTGTCTCCTTGCTTTATTTTGAATATGTCTTCCATTCTTTTCTCAACTTTTTGTGCACCAGAGTGTGCTTTTTATAAATGAATCTGCAAGCTCAGCAAAAGAGTCAATAGAATTTTCAGGGAGAAGAGAATACCAGGTTAGGGCTCCTTCGGTGAGTGTTTCTCCAAATGTTTTGACAAGGACTGATTCAATCTCCTATTTTGTTAAGTCATTGCCCTTTACTCCAATAGTGAAAGCGGTCATGTGGTCACGTGGGTCAGTTGTTCCATCATATTTGGGAACGTCAGGCATTTTAAACTTCTTGGGTATAGGCAAGGGTGCTGCACTTAGCTTCCAAGGTTGTTGAGAATACCTATCAACATCAATGCCTTTGATAATAGGCGGTACTCCAGGAATTTGCTCGATTCGATCGTTCTGTTCCTTCATCTGTTTCTGCATGGTTAGCAGTAAAATTTATAATTCAGAGTTATTAGTCATACCTGGTCTCGCTTCGAGAGATTCGTTAGGGGTGTCACCCCTCGCCGAGTTTACCAATCCAGACTGAGGATTTTCCCCGGTGATTGTATTGTTTGGAGGTGGTGTCAGTGATGCAGGTGGTGCTGCTGGTAGTCCCCTTGCAAATTCTTGCAAAGCTTGTCCCATGTACTCTGCAATCATTTGTTTTATTCGATCTTGTTCTACCGTTTGCTCATTATTATTGCGGTTGTTGTCAGATCTTTCTGGGGATGGTTCCCTTGAACCACGAGGGGTTCCTTGAGGTGATGGAACTGGGGTTCCATTCCTCTGTAGGTTGTTGTCGTTGGAGTTCGACATCGTTTTAGAGGATATCAATAGAAAAGTGAACAAAGATTATCAGATTCCCGGTAACGGAACCAATTTGTTTAACCAAAGAATTAGATCCTTTGACCAAAGCTATTTTTAGGATGAACGCGAGTTACTGATAATCAAAGAAATTATATTAAATAAAGAACAATAAGTAAAAGACAATAGTATGATATGAGGAAAAGTAAAGTAGGTTGTATTCGAAGTACAAATACCCATTACAAGTTACATTCCCTTCCTTTATATAGGGGGTTTCTTAATATAACGTTTGATTCTTGCAATGATCGCTCATTAATGACTAATTATTACATTAATGAGGCGTTACAAATGGTAACCGTAACTGTTGTGAGAAAGTTACATAATGTATAGGTCATTAATTGAGGATTCTCGAATCTACCCGTAGCTTTGTCCGGATTCACTCTGACTGTGTCTATTCCTCGTCTTGATTAGGTTGAGTTCCATGCAGTTGATGAACTCAAAGGTTTATTGAACTGTGCCTCTTTGTTCCGTTCCTTTTTATAGGATCATATCCAGCTGTCGCGTTTTCCTTGATCCACGTAACTGGATGAGTTGTCAAGAGTCAGCTTACGTGTGAGACTCTTTTTTACCAATACAAAGAGCGCAATTCAAGCACCATACAAAAACTAAAGCAGTCACTACCATGAGCAAAACAACAACAAATAAAGTAGAACAAATCCCGAACTGGGCATTGAGAGGGGTTTTGGTGGCACTGGACTTCCTAAGGTTGGGAAGGGGCAGATGAGGTTGGGGTTTTGGCTTGAAGGAGAAAAAGCATTTGTTGAAGAACACCTTCATTATTCTCCTTCTCTTTGGCTAGTTCAGATCTGAGAGCATCCCGCTAAGCTTCAACCTTATTAAGGCGAGATTTCAATCGAATGATCTCTGTATCCTTAAACTCACCTTCCTCCACCAATGACCTGACTTTGCTATTGACTGGCTGCTTCCTAGATGAAACAGGTTCATCCTCAGGAACATTGACAATATAATCATATGCCAGCAAAGTGTTCTTCCCAAAATAGTCCTTAGCATTAACCCTCTCAGCTTTCTTCACCGGAACCTTGAAATGGGCAAGCACATCCGTCAGAATAAAGCCATAAGGAATAGCGTGTGCCTTGGTTCCATTCACAACTCTTTCCAAGAGCTGAATGATGAAAGCTGGCCAATTTATATGCTTACCCCTATACAAGTATTCCATAAGCGTTAAGTCCATATAGCTTGCAATGTGCCTACGCTCTTGTCTTGGCAGCAGAAACTTGGTCACAAATTCGAAGAATAGCTTGTGTTGGGGCCTCATTTCACTTTTAAACACTGGCCTGGGCTCAGATACCTCTTCATTTTCGCAGAAAAATCTGGTGATGTTGAGAGCTGAGGCCATCCCATCGAGACTAGGCAATCTTTGCCTAGTGTAATCATCATAGCCCTCAGCAGGGATATTCAAAATTTCTCCCAGCTCCTTCGCATCAAACGTGATCTGAATCCCTTTAACTGTGGAAGTTACCCTGCCATCCTTAACAATTGCATTTTTCATGAACTTCACCAACTCGTTCCTTGCGAACCTGCCTTCAAGGTGAAGAACCATGTTCTTCCACCCTTGCACCTCCAGAGCATTCATCAGGAAGATCATTCCTGATTCCTCAAGATCTCTCATAAGCTTTCCCTTAAGAATTGTACGCTTGCCAAACATGGTGAATTTGTCAGATTTCTCACCAGACACCTCCTCCTCTCCTCCACTCCATTCTTCTTCTTATTCAACAACTTTCACTTACTTGACCTTAGACCTGGTCTTTTTTGCTGTGGTTGAGGGTGTGGCAGACACAACAGCTGACTTCTTGGAAGAAGCCTTAGCCTTCTTGGGTTTAGGTGTCTCTACCACAACTGGAGCAGCTGCTCCCCAAGATGGACCAGGTCCATCGTATCATCATCAACGACAATAACAGCCTCAATAGGCTCTCCTACATTTGCCTTTCCCTTGGCAGCCTTTTTTTTCTTGCTCTCTCTCAGAGCCCTTTCCAACTCTTCTTCTCCTTGTCGAACAACACTTCTTGTAATTCATTATTGTGCACAAAGCACTTGCATCCGAAAGCCCTAAGGTGGGATATGTTGGGCTTTCTCCCTTTAAGTAATTCATAAGAAGATTTCTCTACCAGAGGACTGGTCATGCATCTATTTATTATGTAGCATGCAAAGTTTATTGCTTCTGCCCAGAAGCTGTGGGGTAGTTTTCTAGAAATAAGCATGGTTCTTGCCATGTCTTCAAGAGTTCTATTCTTTCTTTCAACAACCCCATTTTGTTGTGGAGTTCTAGGGGCAGAAAAGTTGTGATTGATACCATGTTCATCACAGAACTCAGCAAACTTTGCATTATCAAATTCAGTACCATGATCAGATCTTATTGATGCTAGTTGATTTCCTAACTGATTTTGAGTTTTCTTAACAAATGAGGTGAACATATCAGATGCTTCATCCTTAGATGTCATAAATAAGGTCCAAGTGAACCTGGAATAGTCATCAACTAGCACCATTACATATTTCTTACCACCTCTGCACAGAGTTCTCATAGGACCACATAGGTCCATATGAATCAGTTCCAACGTCCTGGTGGTACTGACCATTTTATTACTTTTGAAAGAAGATCTTACCTGCTTCCCCCTTGCACATGCCTCACAAACTTTGTCTTCCTTGAACTTAATGTTAGGAAGCCATACCTCTAAGTCTTTAGAGACTAGTTTGTTTAGCTGATTTAGACTTGCGTGACCAAGTCTTTTGTGCCACAAGAGGGGATCACTATCCAACACACTTAAGCAAGTGAGTTCATTTTTAGACAGTGTGGACAAGTCTATGACATAGATGTTATTCATTATTTTTCCCTGCAAAACAATCTTGTCAGTAAGCAGGTTAATCACAAAACATTTTGTGGAAGTGAAAGCAACCAGGTTACCTATGTCACACAGTTGTGACACACTGATCAGGCTATATTTTAAGCCATCTATCAGGTACACATGTTCAATGGAACGTGTGTCATCCTTACCCACCTTACCAACCCCAATAATTTCACATTTCTTTCCATTTCCAAAGGAGACATTTCCTCCTTTGAGGCTTTCAAGTGAAAGGAATTGTTCCTTTTTCCCTGTCATATGCTTTGAGCAGCCACTATCCAAATACCAAATTTGGTTGCATCCTCTCACTTGAACCTACAAAAAGAAATCAGGGGTTAGTTTTAAGAACCCAAACTAGTTTGGGTCCTTTTCTATGAGAGAATGGATGAATCAAGCTTTTTCTGGCCCAATTTGGTAGCCAGTTTTTCTTTTTAACAAAACTCTCATTTCTTCGACTGGCCTGCTCTTTTGCAGTACACTCAATTTTGTAGTGGCCAGTCTTACCACAATGGGTGCAGATTTTATTCTCAGGAAGAGTGAGATACTTGCTTTTAGGATCCCTCTTGGGCAATTGACTCCCAAAGCCAAGCCCTCTCTGGTTGCTACTATGATTCTCTTGAAGCCATGTCAAGGCATCAGAGGATTTATTCCATTTACAAGTTCGATCTAATTCATGTTTGACTTTGCCAAGTTCTTCTTTAAGTGTCCTTATCTGTTCATNNAGATAATGATCAACAACCTTTTTACTGGATCCTAGCTTTAGTTTTAAGTTTTCAGATTTTAGTTCTAGAATCTCAGTTTCAAGTGGATGAACCTGGTTCAACAAGACAGTGTTTTTCTTATCAGATTCACTTACTCTGATTTCCAGGTTCATGCATTTTGCTTTTAGCATTGCACATTCTTTAGAGAGTTGTTCCTTCTCTTTGGTTGTTTCTTCGGAATCATCCATGAAATCAAGTAGCAACTCAGAGAGTTTTTCCTTAGATAGGAACTTTTTTTTATTTTTAAGATGGGAGATACTTACCTCTGGTTCTTCATGTGATTCCTCATCAGTTTCTCCAATTGCCATGAGCGCCTGATCTTCATTCTCGCCATCTTCTGATTCTTAATCTGAACTTTCCCTCCAAGCAGCAACCATAGCTTTTGTTGTGGTTTTCTTGGGTTAGACCAGTTCCTTCTTCCTGTTCCTTCTTTCATATCTCTTCTTTTTCCATTCTACATCCCACTAAGGACAGTTCTTGATAAGATGGTCAGTCTTTCCACACTTGTAGCATCCCTCGTTAGTTGGCCTTTCTGGAGCTTTTGCTTTGTTGTAGTTTCCTTCTCTAGAGATGTCGTTCTTCCTTATGAGAAAGTTTCTGAATTCGTCGGTAATCATGGACATCTCATCTTCCTCCAGCTCTTCTCGCTCAGTGATTCTCAGTTCTAGACTCCTCTCCTTCTTTGGACCATCCATTTTCATTGTCTGCCTTCTGAGTTCATAGGCAGTAAGGTTTCCAATTAGCTCGTCTATTCTGAGGGTTGCCATATTTTTGGATTCCTGGATAACAGTGATTTTGCTTTCCCAGGAAATTGGTAATACCCTTGTCAGGATATTCTCTACCCTGTCCTCTTCAAGAATGACTCTACCAAGAGACTTAAGTTCATTTGTCAAAGTTGTGAACCTTGTGTACATCTCTTGGATTGTCTCTCTTTCTTTCATAATGAAGTTTTCATACTGAGAGTATAGTAGAGTACCTCTTGATCTTTTTACCTGAGGTGTTCCTTCATGGGCTACTTGCAAGGTATCCCAGATTTCTTTGGCAGTGGTGCAGCGTTGGATTCTGCTATACTCGTCTGGACCTAGTCCACACACTAGCCACTTTTTGGCCTTTGCATTTTTCTCCCATTTCTTTAGGTCCTCAGCAGTGCAGTCAGCTCTAGTCTTTGTTACATCTACACCTTCAGCAGTATTCTTCATGGTAGCTAGAGGACCATCAGTGACTATGTCTCAGAGTTCATAGTGTTCTCCAATCAGGTGGTCCTTCATCCTGTTCTTCCACCAAGAGTAATACTGGCCATTAAAGAGTAGTGGCCTTGCAATTGATTGACCCTCCCAGTTTCCAGGTGGTGCACTCATTTTGATCTTTTCCAAAATGTTATCCTTTTCAAGGATAACCTGCTCTGATACCAATTGATGTTTTATACTTCAATACCACACAAGATGGTGGGGGTGATTTGTGGGGTGCAATTTTCGAGTGTTGTCTCAATAGAAGAACCTGGTTCTTCTTGGTGTTCCAACTTCTACTGGTGCGGAATAATAAATGCAGTAAAGTAAAAAAACAGATATTTTTACGTGGAAAACACCTGGCTCAAAAGGTGAAAAAACCACGACCTACTACTCAGTAGGATTTTCCCAAACTCTTCACTACAATTCTGAGCCAAACAACATTTACAAAATAAACTCTTTTATAAACCTAGGACTAACTCTAATCCCTTTGTGGAAAACTAGCCTCTAGCTAATTGCGACAAACTTCAAGTTAACTCTAACTTGATCAATGTGTACCTATTACAATTGCTTCTATAAAAGCTGAAAGATACAATATTAAATCACCTACTACAAACCAACTAGACTCAAAAGATAACAGATGAAACTGGTTCTTCTAGTTGGTTAGTAGCCTTTGTGTCGCACAAGGATTCTGCTTGCAAAATAGCTCTGGGAATTTTGCTTTCAATTCTTGTTTCACTTATGACTTTGTGCGATCACCTCTTCAGTAGGAATGCTTCAACATTATATAGCGCCAGTAGTTGAGATGTTTTTGTTTAGTTCTAATGCAACTCTTCCTTGGTGGAAGAGTTTGTGTTTATCTCAACTTCCTCGATTATTTCTATCCTTGTTGAACTAGAACTCTAACCTCTTATCAATTTGAAACCTTCTCGCATTAGGAGACAACCTCTTAGTTTATGGATAATTCACAGATCATGTTTATCTCCTGTGCATGTACGCTTCTTGTGCCAATGGGTCTGTTCAAGTATGTTTGCCCTGATGGACCTGGTTCAACTGGGTAGACATTTCTCAATCTTCAAAACCATGCAGTGACTTGGGTCAACATTTTTACATAATAATTCTATCACGTACCTTATTTTTTCTTTGTAATATTGCAAGTTTATTCTCCATGTTGTTGGTGCATGACAATGAAACGACAACAAATAATATAATTTTTCCAAATACTATATACGTATAAATGATACATTACAATAAAATACAATACAATATAATACATGAAACGATATTGTAACGACCCGGACGGTCGTTCCGTAGAATTTGCACAGATATTCCTGTTTTTGCCTTGTCATGCATTGTTTATACTGTTTATGATGTGTTGGAGTCTGTTGGTTCGGGTTCGGAATGGTTATAGTGAGAATTGAGACACTTGGTCTCTTAAGGTAGCCTTATAGTTAGAAAAGTCCACTGGGAGTTGACTTCTTGGTAAACAATCTCGGAATGCGGATTGTATGGCTCGGGAAGCTTTGTTAGGTGATTTGGGACATAGGAGTGTGTTCGAAATTAGTTTTTGGTGATTTTCGATCGGCAGTGAAAAATAGGCTATCGGGGTCGGAATGGAATTCCGACAGTTAGAACAGGTTCGTAGTGTCATTTTGGATGTGTGTGCAAAGTTTCAGGTCAATCGGAGGTGGTTTGGATGGTTTCGATATTGTTGGTGAAATTTAAAATTTAAAATTTCAAAGTTCATAGGCTTGAATTTGAGGTGAAATTAGTGTTTTGATGTTATTTTGGGTGTTCCGAGGGTGCGACTAAGTTCGGATGATCATTTATGACTTGTTGGTATGTTTGGTTGGGGTCCCGAGGGCCTCGGGATGGTTTTGAGTGATCAACGGGAAGTTTGGAAATTTAATTGTTGCTGAAGTTTTTACGGTTGCTGTCATTTCCGCACCTGCGTATTTTGGACCACAGGTGCGAGCCGCAGAAGTGACAAGGGGGATCGCAGGTGTGGTATATGGCCATCAGGGGAAGAACCGCAGGTGCGGTTAATTGGATGCATCTGCGGGACCGCAGATGCGACGCCTGGTCCGCAGATGCGAGTTTGGCCCATTTAATGAGAAACTACAGATGTGGTACATTGACCGCAGAAGCGGTCCGCAGGTGCGATATTATGGACCGCAGGTGCGAGATGCCTGGGCAGAAAGTATATAAAGTGGACTTAACGAATTTTGGTCTTCTTTTCACCATTTTCATACGGGTTTCAAGCTTATAGAGGGTTTTTGAATAGGGAAATCGGTAGTTATTCATTGAGGTAAGGTTTTTGGACTCTAAACTCGTTTATATGTGATTAAAGGTCAGTTTAGTGGTGAAACTTTGGGGAAATCAGTGCAAAAAAGGGCAATTAGGGCTTGAGATTAAGAGACCTTAAAATGGGGAATTGAGGGGTCATTTGGACTCCGATTTTAGTGTTATTGGTATGTATAGACTCGTGGTAGGACGAGGATCATTATGGTGTAAATTTTATCGAGTTCCGAGATGTGGGCCCGGGGGTCAGGTTTGGCCAATTTCGGGAATTTTGCCTAAATTTGATACTTTTCGATTGGGTTTTGTTTTCCTAGAATATTTTGATGTTGTGAATCTGATTTTGATGGACTCAGAGCATTTGGGAGCCGATTCGAGGGGAAAGAGCATCGCGGGTAGTTTTTGGGTTGTTTTGAGGTAAGTAACGATTGTAACTCTAAACCTGAGGGTATGAAACCCCGGTATTTTATATGGTTTTGGTAAATGAGGTGACGCACATGCTAGGTGACGAGCGTGTGGGCATGCACCGATATGGATTGTGACTTGGTCCGTCCCATAGCGACTACTAAGTTGCGTATTTGATTTGAAACCTTGTGATATCCTGCATTTTAGAACTTTATACTTGTTTATGGGATGTATCCATGTTTTGGGCCTTGTGCCGACCTGTTTAGACCTTCAGAGGTACTTTTACATTATTCTCACACTATCCTGATAGAACATTTGTGAACTCAGTCATGTTTTCTACTTGTTGTTATTTTCACTTTTATCACACTATTTTGAAACTCTGAGAGGTATTTTGGGCTGAGTCCCGTGAGTTGAGGTGAGTTGCCCGAGTGACTGGTGAGGATGACTGAGTGAGGCCGAGATCCGAATATGTGATGATAGTTATGGATCGGGCTGCACGACGCAGCAATATATATATATATATATATATATATTGGATCGGGCTGCACGCCGCAGCAACATAGTGCTTGGGATGTAGGATCCCCTCCGGAGTCTGTACACCCCCAGTGAGCACAGTTGACTATTATATGGATCGGGCTGCATGTCGCAACGTATTATATATAGATCGGGCTGCGCGCCGCAACAATATGTGTATACATATATTTATTGGATCGGGTTGCATGCCGCAGCAGTTGAGTGGATATGTGATACTTGTTGAGTGAGAGTATGGCATACTTATAGTGGAGATATGAGTGACTGAGATACCTTGTTATGAGTGATATTGGGCCTGAAAGACGGATACATTGGGAATTTTATTGTTTTCTCACTCTTCTTTATTCTAAGTATTCCTAACAAAAGTTGAACTACTGTTTTTACAAAAATATGTTTTACAAATGCTCGTCACTGCACACAAGTTTTTAGTTACTTTGGTTACTTACTGAGTTGGCGCACTCACGTTACTCCCTGCACCTCTGTGTGCAGGTCCAGGTACCGGACTAGCTCACTAGTTGACTTCTCGTGTGCTTCGGGGTTGTCCAGGGATCGAGGTAGCTGCTCAGCGTCCACAACTGACCTTCCTTCCCTTCCTATTTCTAGACTTTTGATGTTTTGGTCCTCTATTTGTGACAAAGATACATTTTTATACTTTGTGTTTTCTACACTAGATGCTCATGACAGTTGACTCCCGAGGTTTGGGGGCGGTTTAGATTGTTTGTCTTGGTTGCTATTCCTGTTGAAATTGTCTCAAAAGTGGATCTTTGTTAGTTTATGAGTTTATATTTCTATAAAACAGACAAATGTTGATTTCACTGTGTTAAGGGGCTAGCCTAGTTTCACGATAGGCGTCATCACGGCCTTTATTGATTTGGGGTCGTGACAGATACATAAGCAATTGTATTCATTATATACATAAGCCTACAGTAAGCTAGTATTCACTATATATAAGCCTATAATAAGCCAAATGATCAAATTTGAGGCCACATATGCAATGATCCAACCCGTTTTATTTACAAACCCAACCTCCCTAAGATAAACCACAAACCGATCCGAATCCCCACCGTTAAAACGAATTAATCTAATTACAATCAGTATTTTAAAAGGCGTTTGTTGACGAGCCTCGGAGCGATCTCTGGGGCGAGGCGCACCAAAAACGCCCCGAGGCGATGGTGTGAGGCAAAAGTCTCAAGAGGCGTACGCCAGCAATTCAGGGCATACATCCGGGCGTTTTTGGAGCGTTTATTTAGTGAGGGGTAAGCCCCAGAGACTTTTTCAAATTAAAACAAATTTTGTTGAATAAGTTCTTCAAATAATATCCAAATTCTCAAAGCCGGTTTGGTAATTACTCAAAAGGTTTAAATAGGAACTCAAATGTATTAAATTTGAAAGTCAAGACATTTTTTATTGATTGAAACCCTAATTCATGGTCTTTCCCAATTCTCTATCTTGTCCGTTAGTCTGCTAATATCTCCCAAAAGCAACAATTCTTTTTTTACATATACAAAGAGAACTTCATTCCCCTTCATAGCAGCAAGTTCAAAGTTGAAATTGCATGTAGTCATCCTTTTTGTTCCTCCTAGGGATGTTCATGGTTTGGTTTGGATCGGGTTTTCCCTAAAAAGAAATCAAACCAAGTAAGTCGGTTTTTCAAATATTGAAATCAAGCCAAACCAATTAAGTCGATTTTTTATCGATTCGATTTTTGTCGGTTTTGGTCGGTTTATCGGTTTTTCGATTATTTATCGGGTTTTTTCTTAAATATGAGACATACACTACCAAACACATATTTCGTAGACTACATTTTCAACCAATTGCTCTTTGAGAAATCTATCATTTACCAAGATATATTGATGATAATTGAATCAACTATTGATGAATAATTTAAGTACTCAATTAAAAATCGATTATTTTTAACATGAAATAAATTCTTTTACTTAGCAAAAGAAAACTACCAATCGAACTAGAATGTATAGGCACAAGATTAGATTATTATAATAGAAAAAAACTGGACTAAAAATATAAACGACTAATATGCATAATAAATTTTAGAAACTTTATATAAAAATATACATATATATATATAGATGTAATAATAAATTTAAATAGCTACTTCTATAGTCAGTTTTCTATTTTCCGGGTTATCTTTTGATTAAAACAAAACCAAATCAAATTTGATTGGTTTTTAAAATTCAAAACCATAACCACTCCAAACCTAAAAAGTATCGGGTTTTTTGGTCGGTTTGGTTCGGTTTCCTGTTTGGTTCGATTTTTCGGGTTTTTATGAACACCCCTAGTTCCTCCATGTAGAAAACTTTTCTTTTAGACTCAAGTTACTTGTACTTGTAACTTGTAAGTAGCGTGTAATAGATTGTTTTGACTAGTTTTGGTGGGGATGTAGCACAAATATATATATATATATATATATATATATATATATATATATTTAATTTTTATACAATTTTACCTGTTTATAAATATTTACTGTCATAATATTATTTTATAAAATATTAAAATTAAATATCTATGATAACTAGATTACGGCTCAATACAAAATTTAGAGGATTAATTTATGATAACTAATAAACCACTAAGCTAATGTGTTATTGCTCAGGAAATACAACAACTTTTTTTAACCATACAAAGAGTAAAGGACGAAAGCAAGTAAGACAGTCACAAGTTGCATAGGGGACGGTGCGACGAATTTTGTGGCCTAAAATTAAATTTTATTATGGGTCTTAATTTTGTTTTTCAAAAAAATATATTATCTTTTAATTTGAAATTTATTTTTCTAGTTTTTATTAGATGCAAAGTTATTAGTGATTTTCGTTTTATCTATTTCTTCTAATAAGTCTTTCTCGCGCTAATTTATTTAACTTTTTTTGAGACATTATTGATCTTAGATAAGATTTTATCAATTTTTATTTAGAAAAACTTCTTTCCACTGAACCAACAGTAACATAAATTATTGACACTATTCTATAAGCAACATAGTCGTTTGGGAAAGAATCAAATCTGTTTATTTATTTGCGTATATCAATTAAACTATTACCCTCTAATTTTATTATTTTTCTTTAACATTTTTAATTTAGAAAATATATCTAAATCATCAATATCGGATTGGTTATTATGCCTTAAGGAACATTCAAGATTAAGGCAATATGTTTTCAAATTTCAATCATCTAGCGATCTCAAACTTTTACCGCTAAATAGAAAATCAAAAATATTTTTCATGTGCTTTGAATTGTTCATAATTCATTTTAAAGTGAAAAAATAACTTTATCTACTATGTATAAAAAGTAATCAATTCTAAAGGACTCTTTAATAGATTTTGACATTTCATTATCAACATTCTCATCAAATTGTTTTTTCCTATATATCACACGTTATTCTTTCGAAATTCGGGTTCGGTATTTATTTCAAAGATAAAATCATAACAGCTGCAAATCATTTTTCTCTATATTAAAAAAGAAATCAAACATTTCCACGTGAAGATTTTTTTTATAAACAAACTCAATAAACTATTAATGAAAGTGACCTGAATATTTTGAGCACAAAATAAAGTACATATTTTAGTGAAATGCTCTACCTTCAGAAATCTGCACGTGTTACAACATTAATGGAGGAACATAAACAAAGACAAGAATTGACAGGTCCAATAATTGGCTATGGCATAACCAATTCAACCCCTTTAACTTCTCACAATATGGCCATAATTGTAATGATTTTCACTCTGTTCATATCATTAATAGCCATGAATATGATTAAATCTGAAACATGTACATCTACTGACAAGGATCCTATAATTCACACAACCCCTTTAGTTATTTTTCTTGAAAAAGTTCAAGAAGCTGCTCTTCAATCCTATGGCCAAAAAGGGTTTGATGCAAAACTATATGTTGACATGTCACTTAAACAGAATCTTTCAGCAACAGTTGAAGCTTTTAATAAACTTCCAAAAACTGTGAATGGTGCAATTCCAGTACATGATTTGGATGTGTTTATAGGCAAATATTTGAATGGTGCAGATGAGGATTTGGTTTATGTTGAGCCACTGGATTTTGTTGCTGAGCCTGAAGGTTTTTTGCCAAAGGTGATGAATCCTGAGGTGAGGGCATGGGCATTGAAAGTGCATTCACTTTGGAAGAATTTAAGTAGGAAAGTTTCTGATAAAGTATGGGAAAAACCAGAGTTTTATACTTTGATTCCATTGAAAAATCCAGTTATTATAGCAGGATCGCGTTACAGAGAGGTTTATTACTGGGATTCTTACTGGATAATAAGGTTAGTCTTTTTTTCCTTGCTCTTTTTTTCCTTGCTTCCCCGTGTTAAATGGGAGTCTTGACGTAACTGATAAAGTTGCTAATGTTAGGATATTGTGTTTGTAAAATAATTCTAGACACGAAAATAACGTATAAACAGAAAATGTAAAAGAAACAGAATTTAATCTGAGCCCACTGAATTTACACTGTTTCCTTAAGGAACTTAATCCCCTCCTAGTACCAAAAGTTGTGGATTATTTCCTCCTAGGATAGAACGAATTACATACTGGTGTAGCGGTACTTCAAACCCTAGTGTTTCAGCGAACGCAAAGATCGGCAGCAAATCACACTTACTATTGCTTTCTTTGTAGTTAAAAATGCTGATGAAAGGAGTAGAATTCAGAGATTCGTATGGAAAATTTGAGAGAACTGATTGCTATTTATAGCCAATATGTTGAGCTCAAATTGAAGAGGTGCAACTCTTCAGAACGGCTGTTTACGTAAAACGGCCATAACGTATATTTACGCAAGAATAAACTTGGAATTCAAAATGCGGAGGAAACTTAATTTTCCATTACAAAAACGGAAAACGGAAAAGGAACACTTAATTTTTCATTGGATTTAATATTAATTTTCAGTTTACAAAAAACTTAATTTTACGTTAATATTTACTATTAACAAATAAATTTGGTCCAAAAAATTAATCAATCAATTGATCATTTGACCGAATCCGAATCCAAGTGACGACGACGGTGTGAGTCTTACCTTCTTAACTCTTTAAGAGCTAGAAGAAAAGCAATTGTATATATACCCATCAAAAACCCTTTCCTCTTCCAATATGGCACAATGTTCCTTTGTTAAGGAGGGAAACTCAAATATTTCATTTTCTCTCCATTTCCCATTCACCCGTTTTAAGCTATATTAAGCCTAAAAAACCCAACAGCTACCATGTGACCAGGAGGTCACGAGTTCGAGCATTGGAAACACCCTCTTGCAGAAATGCAGAATAAGGCTGCATATAATAGACCCTTGTAGTCTGGCCCTTCCCGAACCCTTAATGCACCGGCCCTTTGTTAAATGCCGTTAATAATTGCTTGTTTTTACATGAAGTAAATTGGTGAGTGGAAGTTACTTCTTTTCAGTTTATGAGATAGTCGATAGGAAACAGCCTCTCTACCTTTTAGGTAGGGGTAAGGTCTGTGTACAGAATACCCTTCCCAGACCCCACCCGGTGAGAACATACTGAATTTGTTGTTGTTGTTGTTGTTGAGATAGTCGATATTGTGCAATTGATAGAAGTTCAGCTCATGTTTTTTTTACTTTCTAAAGAAACAGTGTTTGGTTGAATGATTATTATCTACTGTTCTGTCCTATGTAAAGTTTCAATCTTTTATAAGATCTTTAAGTGTTGAAGTTTCTGAACAAAACTCGCATTCTGTGAATGTAAGTATATTATTGAAGCTTACCATTTAGACAGAATTTATAGAAATATGCAGTCTTTTCCTTTTAATATCGCATTTGTGATGCAGGGGTTTGTTAGCAAGCAAGATGCATGAAACTGCAAAAGGGATTGTGAGTAATCTGGTTTCTCTGATAGATCGATTCGGTTATGTTCTTAATGGTGCACGAGCATACTACAGTAATAGAAGGCAAGAATCTTTTCACATCTTGATTCATAAAACTTACAGCCTTTACGGTGCTTTAACTTGTGCATGGGTGACAGTTTCAGTTTTTGCGACACCTCACCAACTTTCAGTGGTTCATTTTTCTTTTAATACTATCAATAGAACATGGAAACATGCCTCTCTGCCTTTCCAAGGTAGCGGTAAGGCTGCGTAGACTGGGTTGGTTGTTGTCGTACTACCAATAGAACATGCTAGTCAGCTTAACTTAATGCACATAAAATGTGACGGAGGGAATAATTGTATATCTTTCACTACTTAGCTCATCTTTTCATGCTGTACAAATTCTTATCGTATCTTGTGTTTCACACGTTCAGTCAGCCTCCTCTCCTGTCTGCAATGATTGTTGAAATATACAACCGGACAGGCGATTTGGACTTGGTTAGAAGATCTCTTCCTGCTTTGCTCAAGGAGTATCATTTTTGGAATTCAGGTACTATATATCTTGTTTCTTTGGATTCCTATTGAATCGACTGTTGCTTTTCTCACTATATGTTACAATAACAACAACAACAAACCCAATATATTCCCACATGTGAGGTCGGGAGAGGGTAGTGTGTATGCAGACCTTACCCCTACCTAGTTAAGGTAGAGAGGCTGTTTCCAATAGACCCTCGGCTATATTAAATATAGTACTATGTTTTTGGGCCTTGTAATACAATTCTTCCGGCCTAAATGCTTTTTATGCTGAAGACTTTACTTATATGTCATTCTCACTTTTTGTAGGAATACATAAAGTGAATATTCAAGATGCTCAGGGATCGAACCATAGTTTGAGTCGATACTATGCTATGTGGAATGAACCCCGGCCAGAATCATCAACTATTGTAAAGCTCGCAAACTCATATTTCTGACATGGATTATCGTGATATTCCTGCAAGTGCAAACTACAGGTTCTTTTTATTTTGCATTTGATATAGGACAGTAAAACAGCTTCCAAACTCCCAAACATCTATGAGAAAAGACAATTTTACCGTGAGTTGGCGTCAGCGGCTGAAAGTGGATGGGATTTCAGTTCAAGATGGATGAGGTAGCACGTTATTCAGATGTTATAATGCAGCCTTACTAATCGTTTCTCTCTCATTATAGTTTGATAACGCGAAACTGTTTTTATCTTGTATCGCAGGAATGAACCTGATCTCACAACAACTAGTACAACATCAATTCTACCAGTTGATCTGAATGCATTCCTTCTGAAGGTAATTTGTAAAATCACTGAAAATTAGGGCAGCCCCTTTTCTATCGAGTAGTCACTCTTTGCCTCTTTCTGTCCTGACTCGGAAATGAACCCGATGGTCAATCTTAGGCCTTGTAAATGTGACCTTGCATATAACATGTGCTTTTAAATTGTACTATTACAGATGGAACTTGACGTAGCATTTTTAGCAAATCTTGTTGGAGATACTAGCATCGTTGCACGATTTACAGAAGCTTCTCAAAATAGACAAAGGGCCATCAACTGTATCTTTTGGAACGCGGAGATGGGGCAATGGCTTGATTACTGGCTAGGCAATAGCTACACATCCGAGGTTGGTATATCTTGAACGAATTCGTGCACATGTTTTCTCACCTTGAAAACTTAAAGCATTCTAAGTTTTGTTTCACTTGTTTGTGATATTAGGATATTTATAAATGGGAAGAGATACACCAGAACAAGAAGTCATTTGCCTCTAACTTTATTCCTTTGTGGATTGAATTATTCAATTCAGGTCTGTATACTATATCTCTGATATATATATATATATATATATATATATATATATGGATATAGACATCACTTTGATTTGATTAGGGTAGTTGGCTAGTAGGTAGTCGAGAGTTCCTCGTTCTTTTTAAGTAGTATTAGTAGCTCCCTTGTTTTTTTTCATTCGCTCTGTATGTATATCGTATGTTCCAGTATGCTATTGTTTGATGCTATTTTCTGTTACCGGTTTCGTTGTAGTTGTTGTTGTTGTTATTGTTGTTACTATAGTTGTCTTTCTCCCCTTTTCCTTATCGTCTTTCGTCTCTCTATTTTTTCTTTCTTCTTCGTCTTCTTCCTTCCTCTCTTTTCACCTTTTCTTGAGCCGAGGGTCTATTGGAAACAACCTCTCTACCTCGTCAGGTAGGGGTAAGGTCTGCGTACATGCTACCCTCCCCAGACCCCACTCGTAGGATTTTACTGGGTATGTTGTTGTTGTTGTTGATACAGACATCACTACTTGAGCATATAATGATATTCTTTCTTATTTGTTACAATTGAAGATGATATCACAACTCGAAAAGTTGTTCAAAGTCTTGAGAGCTCGGGCCTGCTGCAACCTGCAGGGATTGCAATGACCTTGTCTAATACTGGACAACAATGGTACATAGTTTGTATTAACTCTCATTGAAATAAAACGAAAAAAGTTATGATGATAAGGTGCTTTTTAATCTTTGATCTTCTATATGAGTTTACAATAGGGATTTTCCGAATGGTTGGCCCCCCGTTCAACACATGATCATTGAAGGTCTCGCGAGGTCTGAGCTAGAAGAGGGAAGAGCCTTAGCTAAAGACATTGTTATCCGATGGATAAGAACGAACTATGTAGCTTACAAGAAAACTGGTGCAATGTACGAAAAATACGATGTGACAACATGTGGAGCATACGGAGGTGGTGGTGTATATGTAGCCCAAGTAAGTACAGGCACAGATTTTCGCATCCGTTGATGTTCCTGCAGCCGAGGGTCTCCCGGAAACAGCCTCTCTACCCCCTCTGGGGTAGGGGTAAGGTCTGCGTACATTCTACCATCCCCAGACCCCACTGGTGGGATTTTACTGGGTTGTTGTTGATGTTCCTGCAGTTTATTTGATATTGGCATAGTCAAGACTCAAGAGCTTTTATCACTCATATACTTTTAATCATACTATGTAAAGCAGTCTACTGTGGAAATCCAGAAAATTTTGAAGTAGACATATTAAGGTCACTAAGTCCATTTTTTAAAGATTTTTTTACTATTATTTGTGTCTAAATGCAGACAGGTTTTGGATGGGCGAATGGCGTTGTACTGGCACTTCTGGAGGAATTTGGATGGCCTGAAGACTTGAACATTGACCGCTACTGAGCAGGCAGAGTAACCATTCGAGCTGACGAAATTAGAAATATTATCCGTGAATATATTAAACAATATGATGGAGAAGTAAAGATTGTAAATACTGGCAATGTAGTTCGCGATTGTACGGTGTTGCTCGTATTCACGGTCTTGATGAAGTAATGGTGGGTGAATTAGGAGAAGTTGAAGAGGGGACAATAAGCATCACTATGAATTTGGAATCTAAGAATGTTGGTGTTGTATTAATAGGCGAACATCTTCAAATTAAAGTGAAATTAGATGATTTCTATGCTTTAATAGATGAACATGAGTTATTCTTATACCCCTTTTGTCTTAGTCCGTTACTCGAATGATCACTCAACTATTTGAAATTACCTAGTAAAGTCATATTTCTTTGTTTGTGACTAGGGATGGCAACGAGGCGGGCCGTGTGCAGGTTTTGTTTGATGCGGGGCGGGGCAAGTTTACTCTTATGCGGGTGGGGGCGGGGCGTTTTAAAATTTTTAAAGCGGGGCAGGGCAGATTGCGGGTTTAATGTGAGTTCAATGCGGCGCAACTTTGAATTTTATCTTTTTTGAAACAAAGCAATCATTTCAATCACAATTCCACATTCTTCTTCACTAGCACGAATACAATTTTGATTTATACTTAACCAATTTGTATAAGTCTCACCAAAATGATATTACATAAGTCAAGATAACGAATTAGTAATAGAAAATGATAGTAACCCATCTTTTTTGGAAGATCAGCGTAATACTCTCTCAGTTTTATGTGTATGTGATTATATTAAACTCTCTATTTTATAAAATAATAAAATGCCAAACTAGTTTGTTTTAGAAAAAAAATTTAGAGAAAAAGGAAAGAAAAAAAAATAAGCGGGGCGGGTTAAAATTTTTGTGGGTATTGCCAAACCCGCCCTGCCCCGCCCCATTCCCGTCCCTATTTGTAATAGAAAATTCACTTAACTATTTCTATAGCACTTAGAAAGTCAGTAGACTAGAATTCTCAAACTTTCGATGGCCAGATACCTATTTTATCCTCTAAATTATCGACCTTTATCATTTTCAATACCTTTCAAATATTATGATTTCCCCCCTCGTTTTACTCTATGTTATGAACTTTTCCATAGAATAAATATATCTTATTTATAAACCAAAAGAGCAAAAAGTAGTTTTCAGGCATATATATAATGTTGAAACAAAATAATTTAGCAAACTTTTCAAGCACATACAATTTATATACTATAAATAACCTCTATATTAAATATTTAATTTTTGCATGGAATCTATCCTTTAAAAGCTTTTATTCTCTTTCATGTTCAATTATGTAAATAATTTTTTGAGTTTTTGTTGTTATTATCAAAACTATCGATACAAGCAAATTATTCTAATTAAATTTTTTATAGTACTTAATTATTTTATTTATTAATTTCAGGTGCATAAACTCTTATTTTATAACTCAAATACATTTTTTAATATAATATTTATTTTATTTAGAAAATTACTCATCGAAACAAAGTATACGTAACATGCCTACGTTTTTTTTTGTTGGTTAAAAGGGATATTATATATAACTAGTTAGCAAAAAATATTATACAGATGAGCCATTATTTGGGTACCGGAGTACTCCCATAGCAGAAATGATATCTAGAATTGTTTCAATATTACATCCCACAAAAAATTTAATTGAATAAGTTCCTAGGATGTCTGCCCAAATTACATCATTTGCAAACATCGGAGGAACTGGCAAGATACTAGATCTGTTCAAAAAGGTTGCCTTTGTTGCTTCCTTAGCCAAAGCGTCCGCCACCCTATTCTGCTTTCGGTAGGCGTGCTTCACCACTACCCTGTCCATCCGGTATATTAACGACCTGCATTCACAAATTATGGGATCATAAGTAAGGCTACCTGTCATTAGGATTTGGATAATTTCAGATGAGTCAGTATTGATTTCGAGGGGAACCAGATTATTCTGGTCCGCAAGTTGGAGCTCTTTTAAGAGGGCCTTCAGTTCAGCCATAGTGTTGGTTGTATGGGGGATATTCTTCATAAACCTCATTACCCAATCTCCATTGTGGTTTCGAAAAACTCTTCCTTCTCCTCTTATCCCTAGGTTCTTGTTTGCTGCTCCATCTGTGTTCGGCTTGTAGAAACCTCTTCTTGGTGGTTCCCATTTGGTTGCTATTTGATGAGTTATCTTTGTTGAGCCATTTTTCGTCAACACGAAGTATTTAGTGGCTTTGGAGATGGTGTTGGAAGAATTGGTAAGATATTTTTTGTTGTTGAAAAGATTATTGTTTCTGGTTAACCAGATGTGCCAGAAGTAGAATGGGATGATGTGTTCCCATATGAGGATGTTATTGAAAGGCTTACTCCTAAATGAAGTCCAAGTTGAAGACCACTGGTGAGCAGAGAAACTTGGTCTCTGCTGTCTATTTTCATTTGAGGCTTTGGTGAGGAGGTCATTCCAAAACAGTACTGCATTAGTACACTCAAAGAAAATACGGTCAATCGTTTCTTGGACATTGTTGCAGTAAGAGCATTGGGGATCGCAGTTGACCCCTATTATGTGTATGTAGCTCTTTGTGGGAAGTCTCCTGTGGGTGAGGAGCCAGATGAAGTTCTTTATTTTATTGGGAGCGTGGAGCTTCCAGATCCATTTAAAGGAACCTTTTTCATCTGTATCAATGTTGTTGGCTGCCTTGCTTCAGAAATAGTAAGTAGAACTGTTTGAGAAAAGGCCACTGAAAGTTAAGCCCCATATGAGTGTGTCCTCTTCTGTAGGATCTGGGGGGATAAAGACATAGCTTAGCAAGTTAAGGATGCTAGGGGGAGGACCACTGATAAAATGGACAAATCCCAAGTCCTTGAGTTGTAGACTGAGCTAACCTTGGCATTTAGGTCATTCTGGGTTAGAGGTCCCTCTATCAATTCCCTAATTGCCGGGTGGTTGGGAATCCATGTATCATTTAAGAAATTAACCTTGTTTCTCTTGTGGACTATCCATCTACTTGCTTTGCAGCAGGTTTCCCATCCCTTTTGGAGGGGACTTGGGGTACCTAGGATATCTAGAGGTTCTAGTTATCCTTTGGGGATTGCTCATGTTGCAGTGCTTGTGAATAAGGACTATTGCCCATAGGCTACTGGTGTTCTGGTAAGTCATCCTTGCAAGATTGGTAAGAGCTGCTTTGTTCTTAAGGTCAGCTTTTTGAAGCCCCAGCCCTCCATCAGCTTTCTTATTTGTGACCTTATCCCATTTGATTAGGTGCAACTTCTTCTTTTCAGGGGTGGTGCCCCAAAGAAAATTCCTTTGGATTTTATCAATGTGTTTGGTTACTTTGGAGGGCAGATTGATATATTGCATGACATGACTAGGAATGTTATTTAAGGAGTTCTTTGCCAGTACAGTTCTACCAGCCATGCTTAGGCAGCTTGTTTTCCATCCTGCCAACTTGGATTGCATGTTATCAATTATGAATTGAAAGTCTGCACTGGTTGGTTTTTTTGTGGAAAATGGGGAAACCAAGGTACTTTCCAAAGGATGTGGTGGCTTGGATGGACAGAGAATTGGTGAGGTTTTCTATAGATTATTGGGATGTGTTAGAAAAGAAGAGATCTCTGGACTTGGAAAGGTTTATTTCCTAACCTGACTGATCATTGATGTTTTGGAGAATTGAGAGGATGGCGTTGCAGTTTCTGGAGTTTGCTTTAGCAAAGAGGGTAAATTCATCTGCAAATAAGAGGTGATATATCCTAGGGCCAGATCTGTTGATACTTATGGGTTGCCACAGGTTGTCCAAGACAGCCTTATCAATGGACCTAGATAATCTTTCCATACACATTATGAAAAGGTAGGGAGAAATTGGGCCTCCCTGTCTTATGCCCCTAGTAGGCTTGAAAGATTCAGTTTTCCCTCCATTAACAAGGATGGAGATGGATGAAGAGCTAATGCAGGACATGATGAGCTTGGGCAAGCCTGGGGGAAAATTAAAAGCATGCAGGGTATCACTTATGAAGGACCACTCTAGCATGTCAAAGGCTTTTTCAAGGTCGATTTTGAGGATCATATTTCCATGATTCCCTTTCATCTTCCTGAAGTGAGTGATGTATTCCTGGACAATGATGGCATTATCACATGCTTTCCTGTTGGATAGGAAGTTGGCTTGGTTAGGCCCAATGATGCGCGGCAAGAGAGGTTTAATTCTGTTAACAATGATGTTTGTGATGGTCTTTTAGATTGTGTTACACAGACCAATTGGCCTAAAGCTTTTCAACATTGATACTTGAGGAAATTTTGGGATGAGGCAGAGCAGCGTTTGGTTCATGGTTTCATCCATGGAGTTGGAGGAAAAACACTTCTTGCAGAAGTCAGTGGCAGAGTTTCCCACTATGTCCCAGTATTTCTGGTAGAAGAAAGAATGGAGGCCATCGGGGCCAGGAGCTTTGAAGGGTTAATGGGAGAAGATTTCCCTTTTTATCTCTCCCAATTCTAGGGGTCTGCCTAGGTTGTCTATTTGGGAGTTAGACAGAGTGTGGGACATGGTTAGATGGTTGGTGGTGGTCATTGGAGATCTGGAGTGAGAGGAGGTGTAGAGATCTGTGAAGAAGCCCATTATGGCTGCTTGGATATCATGTTGATCATGGAGCCAGTTTCCACTCTCTTCTTTAAGAGAGGATTATTTTCCTTCTTCTTCTGTTAAGGGTGGAAGTGTGAAAGAATCTAGTGCTAGCATCACCCTCATTGAACCAGTTGATCCTAGATTTGAGCTTCCAAAAATCCTCTTCATTTTGTAGGATTAGGTTAAGCTCATTGGCCAGGTTGGTTTCTAGGTTTAGCAGGTAGCTGCTAAAATGGTAGTTGGGGATCTCTGAATTCCTGCAATTCTAGCAAGAATTCTTTTCTTCTGATGAAAGATGTTACCAAAGGTTTCCCGGTTCCATTTGGTAGCAATTCTTTTGAAATAATCGGTGGACTGGAGAAGAGTGGAGTGGTCAGAGAAAGCCCTACTGATGGTGTTAGGGAAGGATGGGTGGCTAGTCCACATTGACTCAAATCTGAAGGGCCTAGTAAGGTTGTTGGAGGATGACCCTACCAGGCTAACTTGGATGGGGCAGTGATCAGAGTGGGTCCTAGGAAGGTGCAAGACAGTAGCCTCGGGGTACTGTTGGATCCAACTCTCATTAGCAAAGCATCTATGTATTCTTTCCAGGATAAGAGAGGTCCTATTACTGTATCTCTTATTTGACCATGTGTATTTACTCCCTTTGTAACCTAGATCTAGAAGATTACATTCATATATACAGTTCCAAAACAGG
Source organism: Nicotiana undulata (assembly GCA_005239495.1). NCBI lineage: Eukaryota > Viridiplantae > Streptophyta > Magnoliopsida > Solanales > Solanaceae > Nicotiana > Nicotiana undulata. Next base: position 33,317 of record ML261813.1, read on the forward strand.
TTACTGCGGCTAGGGGATATGGGGTTGCCTCCAAATTTATCCCTAGCTTTTAAGAATTCATTAAAGTCACCTCCCACAAACCACTTATTTGTGAGGTTTTTGGAGATTGAGATTAGGTTCTCCCACATGATTTTCCTATTAGCGAGAATATTGCTTGCGTAGATAGCGGAGAAAAGCCATGGAGAATGATTAGGAAGTATCTTCACCATTGCATGAATACCTTGTGGGGTTGTGGCCACCTCTTCAATATTCACACAGTCCTCTTCCCACATAAACACAATCCTCCAGACAAGCCCACTGCCCGTGACTGGATGATCATGTCGAACTGGAGTTCTTCTGCCAGCTTCTTATGATCATCCATTTTGGTTTCGAGAAGGACGAGCATGGCTGGCTTATGCATCTTCACCATTTCCATACAATGCTGCTTGAATCAGCATTGTTACCACCCCTAACATTCCATATGATGTAATTCATTAGGGGTGGTGGGGGTTAGTGGTGGAGACTCTCCAGTGACTTCCCTGTTCCTTGCGGACACCTCGATGGCGTTGGAGGGTTTTTCCTTTTGAGGCTCAGGACTGGGGTCAGATTAAGTATAGGCTTGATTGAACCGTGATTTTGAAGGGATACTAAGCTCATTCCACATTTGATCATCGATCTGGGGCACAGAACCACTAGTACCTCGCTGGTGTTGAGAATGAATTCGATTGTCCTGACTGAGTCCAGTAGGAGCGAGTCTATCTGTAAGGGGCCGTAGACTGCTCCCTCCTCCTCTACCGAGATTTTCTTTTTTGAGGATTTCTAAGGCCTTGGAGATTCCCACTCTGATGTTTTTGAGTGGCGGGAGGTGCTCTTCTCTTGCGGAGCAGAAGACGATGGCGTTTGGTGGGATTGTGGGTCGATCGTTACAAAGACTAGGTCCGTCGTCGGGTCCTCCGTCGTTAGATCGGGAAAGAACGGTAGGGATTGGAAATTTTGGAGCATTTGGGTGCTGAGTAATTGAGGATCGGTGATTGGTGATGCACTTTCCTTGTTGACCATCGTCTGCCATAGGAGAGGACCAAAGGTCGATAGGGCTTTGTTCAAAGCTTCCACTGTAACCCTTTCTAGGTGAGCTGGGTTTTGAACAATCAGAGTCACTTTCTGGTTTTCCAGTTCGACATGATCATCCAGTCACGGGCAGTGGGCTTGTCTGGAGGATTGTGTTTATGTGGGAAGAGGACTGTGTGAATATTGAAGAGGTGGCCACAACCCCACAAGGTATTCATGCAATGGTGAAGATACTTCCTAATCATTCTCCATGGCTTTTCTCCGCTATCTACGCAAGCAATATTCTCGCTAATAGGAAAATCATGTGGGAGAACCTAATCTCAATCTCCAAAAACCTCACAAATAAGTGGTTTGTGGGAGGTGACTTCAATGAAGTCTTAAAGGCTAGGGATAAATTTGGGGCAACCCCATATCCCCTAGCCGCAGTAACCTGTTTTGGAACTGTATAAATGAATGTAATCTTCTAGATCTAGGTTACAAAGGGAGTAAATACACATGGTCAAATAAGAGATACAATAATAAGACCTCTCTTATCCTGGAAAGAATAGATAGATGTTTTGCTAATGAGAGTTGGATCCAACAGTACCCTGAGACTACTGTGACATGCCTACGTTAAGACTAGTTAGAGAATAGTTTAAATAGAGGAATGAAAGGATTGGATTAGTTTCAGTAGCATTTAACAGATTAAGTCAAATCCGTCATAAAATCAGCAGCTCAATAACACTTTACCCGATCCAAAGTTCAAACGACACCACATTAATCCCAAAAAATAATTCTCCTACAATTTGCAATTGTAAACTATATTTATGTTTTTTTTTTAATTTTTTAAATTGCTGAAGCAGTCGCTAATATGGCAACCTTTTGTTTATTACACTATCAGGTTCCAAAGAATATCTAGAAGTGATCTTAAATTGTGAAAGAAAATCTATAATTGGCACTAATGTCTCGCTATGCGCGGGGTATAAGGAAGTGCCGAACCACAAGCGTTTAATTTTTGGCATCAAGCACATACAATATATATATTATAAATAACCTCTATTTTAAATATTTAATTTTTGCATGGAATATATCCTTTAAAAGCTTTTACTCTCTTTCATGTTCAATTATGTAAATAATTTTTTGAGTTTTTGTTGTTATTATCAAAATTACTGATACGAGCAAATTATCATAAATAAATTTTTTATAGTACTTATTATTTTATTTATCAATTTCAGGTGCTTAAACTTTATTTTATAACTCCAACATTTTTTTTTGCACTATTAGTTTATCCAAAGCATATCTACAAGTGATCTTAAATTGTGAAATTTGTAGTCTAAGATATATTTTCTGCTACAACTGATAAAGATGATCCAATGCTGCAAAAATTCTTTAAATTGACGGTGTATATAACTTAAAATCTAAAATGAATATTTCGAAGTATTTGGAAGGATACCTTTGATGAATGCTGCAACTGTTCATAACGTTGGCAAAAATAAAAGTAGATAATTTAGAAGTTGTAAGAATCAGATTACAAACTATACACTAAGCTCTCGCTACAAGCGGGGTCCGAGGAAGGGCCGAACCACAAGCGTCTCTGTAAGTAGCCTTACCCAGCATTTCTGCAAGAGACTGTTTCCACGGCTTTGAATCCGTGACCTCTTGGTCATATGGCATCAACTTTACCGGTTACGCCAAGGCTCTTCCCCGTCGGAATACAAAATATACACTAATTGATAATGTAACAAGGTGATGTTATAGTTCTTGAATTAGCATTCTCCCTATTTCCTACATTACAAATTCTGCAAAAGAAAATGGAGTAAAATACAGAGATGTAAAATGTAATTACCAGAAATTCTAATCTACATGTTCCCTCCAGCAAAGTAGCATGTAAAGACATTGACGTATGATATAAAGCTTAGCTCTTTTATCTTTCAAAGTCTTACTTCTTGGTACATAAATTCTTGCCTTGCTATTCTTGGTTGAAGTTGAGCCTTCCATATTTATTGATTGCCTTTGATTTTGAGAATTAGTTTCTTTTAGAACTTCCATTGGAGTTACTACTAAAACATGCCTCAGTTTCAGTTTCATATTATAAGACTGTAATATATATTTTTTATGTTGAAGTCTATAAGCTGCTGCCGACTAGACTTTTTGGCAGTAAACCAGGGGCCTTGTTTCCTGCTTAGTGACTATTTTTCTTAAATTATTTACTACAGGCATGGAGCCTTGGAACAATGGTCAAGTTGTTTCTGGTCATTCAAAAATAGCCACAGTTTTAAAAATAATCAAAATTTAGCCACTTTACATATAAAGATAAATTTGAACAAAAACATTGTTCAAAATACGGAAAATACTCCAGCAACATAAGTATACTGGAGTTCCAGCAAAGTATACCAGTCCAACATAATATGCTGGAAATTCATGTACATGCTCGAATCTCCAGTATATTATGCTGGAACTCTCCGCGTGTTGGAGTTCCATAGTTCATACATAGGTGCACCGAACTCCAGTATATTATGCTGGACCGGTCTCTGTTGCAGCAAAATAGTGGTTATTTTTATATGACTTGGCAAACGCTGGTTATTTTTGAATGGCCAGTCCGAAAACTGGCTAGCCCGTGCTATTTTTATGTGAACTATAGGTCACGAGTTCTGGAGTACGAACCCTTCCCCCGACCCCTGCGTGAACGTGAGATACTTTGTGCAGGCATGGCCAATAAACCTGATTTTCTGGTTAACTGTTATTTGTAACTGTTGCTGCAGTCTCGAGGACTTCAGTAAAAGGACAATTAGGGTGCTGTTTGCATAGCCGTTCTTGTTTTTTTACTAGATTTTTTTACTCTACAGAGTTCACACTTGACCTTGAATTACATAAGTCCATTTATCTGCAGTCAAAGTTTCAGGATCAGGCATATCAAGACTATTTGTTTTTTACTACTTTTATTTTCTAAAGGTTCCTCTGTACATATTCCTAGTGAGGGTAGTATATATGCAAACCTTACGATCCCTACCTTGTAAGGGTAGAGAGACTGTTTTCGATAGACCCTCGGCTCAAGGTGCCGACCATCTCTAATTTAGAAAAATTATTTATAATGTATGTTTGTTAGAGTCTTCCTTTTGGCAAAATCTTTTGGGTGGTGTTAGTGTTTTCATATACATTTATTTAGAATAGTTAAAAAGAGAGGAAAACATCACTTACTGCAATGAAATAGTTGAGAGAGTGTTAAGCACAGTTTTCATGTCACCAGAAATCTCCTTTTCAGCAGGAATCTCATTTTTGATAGTAGGAAAAAATGGCAGCTCGGGCAACCCCGTGCACGAAGTATTCCGTGTTAACGTAGCATCCAGGGAAGGGTCGTACATCAAGGCTGTGATGTAAGTAGTCTACCTTAATGTAAGCATTAGTGCTGATTCCACGGCTCGAACAATGGAATACTGGTCCAAAAATTGAATGATGGTGTTATGTTCTTTCTTCCTCTTGTCAACAACAACAACAACAACAACAACAACGATCCAGTAAAATTCTATTAGTGGAGTCTGGGAGAGTAGTGTGTACGCAAACCTTATCCTACCCGAGGGAACAGAGAGGCTATCAAGATTCTTATATGTTACCAATTTTTGAAGCTTTGGTCATATACTTGAAGCTACATGTGGAACTGAAGGGACAACTGAGGAGCTTCTCTTCTTCCTTTAGTATTTCTTCTTTTGGAGCCCGTTTGGATTGGCTTAAAAAAAATGATTTTTTAGTAGTAACAGCTTTAAGCCAAAAAGTAATAAGTTGGGATTGCCAAACTTATTGCTTTTGGCTTGCTTTAAGTCGTTTTTAACTTATTTTAAGTATTTTTTGACTTAACCAAACACTGAAAAAAACTAAAAAAAACTTAAAAGCTAATTTGTCCGGCTTAAAAGCCAATCCAAACACCCTTGTTTTTATTATAATCTTCTTCCTTTATTATCAGTATTTGACAGTTGTTCTCTCTTTCTGCCATGACAGGGGTATTCTGAATTTTTACAGCTTCTTTAATTTCTTCCTTTTTGTGGTGGGAAATGCAAAGCAGGAAACTGCAGAGATCCCTCTATAGTAACTATTACTACATCTTTTTCTTCTTTGTTTGTTCTTTTGTATTTGTCCACCAATGACTAACTATTCCAAATTATCAAGAACCAGTGGATAGGTACATTTTTTAAGTGTTTCTTTGTCCTCATTGGCCTAAGAAGATATTATGTCTCTATTTTTATTTTCTCGAAAACAGTCTGTCTGCCCTTCCAAAGTAAGGGTAATACTGCATACATCCTACCCTTCCCGGACCCCACTTGTAAGATTTACCAAGTGATTGTTGTTGTTGTCGGAACAAAATAAAGAAACCCCTTACTTGGGTTTTTCTGTTTATCCAAGGATTCATCAGTTATTCAAAGAGTTTAAGTTATATACTCTGTCAGTGTAAAGAATTTTTACACTATTAGACTATCGTTATTCGTTACTTCATGTAACAACTAATCCGTCTTAGATATCAAATTCCACAATATTTATATCCTTTGGATGAACTGATAGCGTAAAAAAAATGATATTACACTAACATGGTAGATACCTAAGTCTTTATTTTATAGTGCCCAAATGATAACTTAGAATTTTCCTCGTTAAGAGTAGTTCAAACACCACGAGGCATTGTTAGAAAAAACATGTATTTCCAAGTCCTCACACAGAACTAATACTAAGAAACCATCATATAAACCTAAGATAAGAGGTTGGTTAAACACAATAATTACCAACAATTACCATGATAAAACGAAAACAACAAGTTGCATCCCCTTTTTGACCCAAGTAAGGTCGCACCGAGACTAAGAGCCCCGTTTGGACATAACAAACTTTTCACTTTTTTTCGAACTTATATATTTCACTTGTTTTTCGAAATCAGTATTTTGTCATAAATTTTGTAATTTTCACTTGAAGTTTGAAAAACTTTATAAAATTATTTTTCAAATTTTACTCAGATCACTCATATAACTTCAAACACAACTCAAAATTATATTCATGTCCAAACACAACTTTAATTTTCAAATACCATTTTACTTTTAAAAAAATTTACTTTTTTTTTTTAAGTTTTACAATTCTTATGTCCAAACGCCCACTCTACTAGAGTTCCAACGGGAAATGGGAGGCAAATTCTTCGAGAGAAAAGTTCAAGTTTATCCCTTAACTTTTGAGTATGATTAAAATTACCCTCAATTTTGAAGTTTTGTTAAGGAAAAACAAGTCATTTAGCTATATAAAAAATATACTAAATATTAGTACAAACAAGCGCATCTGGTGTAGTGGTATCATAGTACCCTCCCACGGTACTGACCAGGGTTCGATTCCCTGGATGCGCATTTTTGTTTCCTTCCGCCAGATTTTGCTGTTTCCTCGATTCATATTCCTTTTTTAAGAGCCAAGACAAAGAGTAAAGTACGACCACGGGAAAAAAGTAAAAATAATACGGGCTAGCCAATTTTTGGACCGGTAATTGAAAATAACTGGCGCTTGTAAAGTCATTGAAAAATAGTCATTATTTTGTTGTAACATGGAAAGTTCCAGCATAATATACTGGAGATTGATGTACCGTGTATGAAGAACTCCAGCACACAGAAAGTTCCAGCATAATATACTGGAGACTGGTGCACCTGTGTATGAACTTCCAGCATATTATACTGGACCAATATATTATGATGGGAACTTTCTTCATCATATTTAGACGGGAACTCCATCAAATATACTGGTCCAGTATATTATGCTGGAAGTTCACATGTAAAAAAATCGAACTCCAGTATATTATGCTGAAATATTTTTCCGGATATTGAACAATGTTTTCGTTCAAATTTATCTTTACATGAAAAGTGGTTAAAATCCGATTACTTTTGAAATTATAGCTATTTTTCAATTACCACTTGTAAATCTAGCTATTTTTGAATTTCACCCAAAAAAAAAAAAACAGGAGCCACCAAATTTGGATCTCTAGTGTGATCATTTGGACTCCTGCTTTGATGTTTAGTGTTGTATCGGCTATGTTGTAGTTTTGCGACTATCATCCCCTATCACCTTTCCTCAGTGTGCTGGCACAATATTGTTTTTCTTTGATATTCCTCGTTAATCGTTACTAGCTTATTTGCTGTATGTGACATGAGTTGTGCTCTCTTTATTTCCTCGCCTTTTTCTTTGTCCTCGTTTTCCTTCATCTTACATTTTTTACAAGCCGAAGACTATAGGTTTGTACACAATTACAAGAACAAAGTCTTCTTAAATCATTTGATGTAGTCTATAATGCCCGTTACAATTAGTTGAACAATATATTATCGCTCCGGCAATGTCTCTCAACACCGTACTAGAATGAAGATCTCCACATATGAAAATACAAGATATGCCCTTGGTTTTATAAAAGGAAAGACAAAAGGTAAAATAAAGATTCACATATAGATCACAAGCCAACAAACAAAATTGGAATAAAATTAAGCGGATCATCTCTGCATCCATCTCATGCGTACTTTGAAAGCGATATTTTCCTGCATATTCTGTAGGGGTCTAGAGACCATAAGGTCGCTAATAAAACTTCATCGAACTTCAGGAAACTGCAGCCTTTGCTACAACTGTTTATGATTGCAGAATTTTCTTGTAATCCTGGAAGGTCCCGTCGAAAGGCGTCACCCTGCCCTCAGAGACGGCCCAGAGTTGATCAACACTACCAGATGTTAAATGTTCATCGTGACTGACCTGTAAATAACATGTAGCAGCAGCATTAGAGACCAGAAAAAACGAAATACTGTTATGTTTCCAATTAGTCAAAGAAACTGATAGAAGTTTCACCATCAGTACGCCTCCTTGGAACAAGACAAGACCTTGTATCAGAGCCTCCACAGCGTCAAGATCCTACATAGAGCTAGATCAGAATTTTGCATATATTGCTAATCTACCAAAATCAAGCAAGAGATATGTTCCCACTCGAACAGAGTGTCAATAGCAGATAATGCAATCAAATATGCAAGAACTTTGAATAAACATCATACTGACTACTAGTGCATCCTTTGCTTTAGCTATTGAGGTGAAACGAAATGCAAGAAAGAAACAAAAACAAGTAAAATATAACTTACCAAGTGATTTGATGGCTCATCAAGAAGCAATATGTGAGGCTTCTTGAAGGTTATCTTTGCAAATGCAACTCTGCTTTTTTGGCCACCTGAGATTCCATAGATCAATTCATAATGTGGAAAATAAGCTATTATCATACTCTTGACTCCAAAATGACAACACATAACAGAAGGTGGAACTGAATCATTGTGATCTGACCAGGAAAAAACCTAGAATGCTAACGTACCAGACAAAGTGTACATGGGCTGAAGAGCAAGATTTCCAGTGATACCAAATGAACCTAGATGAGCACGTAATTTTTGTTCAGGCACTCCCTGCAGGAAGCCAGAGCAAGGTTATGCATTAAAAGAGATAATTTGCAGATCCATCTTCTGCAATATCAGATTTAAGAGAGTAATAAATCCTGTAAATATCTTATTCAGGAGTTCAGACACAAATAAATTTAAAAAAGAATCAACTGCTAGATCCACCTTCTTATCCAGAATTTCTTTCGTTCTCTTTTGGCTATAGTTTTTTGTTTTTTTATAGGACCATGAGTAGGGAGAAGGAAAAACACTAGTTGAACCACATCAGCAAGAACAGCAGCTGCCTGTCTAAAATCACAAGTTCACTTTTCCTTCCATTAACTATTTCATCTTATATCATGCAAGTGTGGAACAGACCTTGATATCCAACTCCATTCAGAACAAAACTTCCAAATAATGGACAAGCTTACCAATGAATGGGAATCAAAAGCAGTGGATAAAGTAGAAGGGAAGATTTATTACGCACATATTTTCAAATTTACAAGAAAATTCATCATCGATTAGGAGAACTTACTGGAAAGCAACGCATCATGTATAAGAGGGGATTTGAGGACAGATCCAGCCCATCGACATGATGCTGACTAAATACAGCAATTCGGACCTAAACAAAAAGAAAAGTGCAATTAGAATGCATTAAGACCGAGTAATTGAAATAGCAAAATGAGACAATTGCCTGCACGACAATCATTATAAGCTCAAAAGATAACCACTAGCATTTAATTATACAGAATTATTAGCATTATAAGCTAAAAAGATAACCACTAGCATTTGTTTATACAGAAATTATTATAAGCTCAAAAGATAACCACTAGCATTTGTTTATACAGAAATTATTATAAGCTCAAAAGATAACCACTAGCATTTGTTTATACAGAAATTATTATAAGCTCAAAAGATAACCACTAGCATTTGTTTATACAGAAATTATTATAAGCTCAAAAGATAACCACTAGCATTTGTTTATACAGAATTACTAGTCTATAGACCTTTAAATGAAAGGTGACAGAAAGGTGACAAGAATGAGAGAATGCTAAAACGGCTGAAACGCAAATTGACCAAACAATATAGTAGACTGACAAAAGTTGGTGAAAGTTATGATGTCAAAGACAGAACTAGTAGATGTTGGAAGTGATAAACAAAAATAAACCCCTCACAAAATCTGTCTTTGGAAAATAAAAGCTACTGTACCTTAGCAGAGCGGAAAACAGTTCCTGAAGTTGGTTGAAGATCCCCAGAAATAAGCTTAAGTATTGTTGACTTTCCAATACCATTAGGACCAACCACTGGAAAGTATATACGGTGAGATAAGGCCCATGATATATAGAACAATATAAATGATTAAAAGAAACAATTATAAAGATGCACATGCCTAAGCCACATACTACCTAATTCACAAATAGAGATATCCAATTTTACTTCCCAAAAGAAAAACTCAACTTAAAATACAAAGAGGCATATTACTGATCAGAGGATATGTACAGAGGTTTGCAACAATTAAGAAAAATTAAAGTTTAAAATAGGTGATTGTTAGGTAATCCAGGTCTTACTTGCTACTCGGCTATCCAGATCTATTCCAAAATTCAAATTTTTGAACAACAATGGGCCCCCAGGATATCCAAAGGATGCATCACTGCATATGTTACAACAAAGTAAGAAGTTAATTAACTGAGATTTGCTACCAGACAAAGAGATTCAAACGAATGTATTAGACATGGAATAAGAGATGCTTAACCTGAAGCTTATAATAGGAGCACCAGGTCTATCATCAGGAGAGGGGAACTCAAACTTGTAGCTGCATACGCAAAACAACATGAGTTCATATAATTAAAAAATGTAACAAGACCGAGATCGGAGTTTTATAGACTCAGGTGATAATATGTTAAACCATCAGAGAAAGTAAAAATAACAGAAAAAATACAGGAGCAATCTGTTAAGAAATGAATGCGTACTCAGGATCATTGATGACTTCATCCACACGACCAATTCGTTCCAGTGCCTGTTAAATTCAAGGAAAACCATTCAGATACTGATCATGGCATGCTAGGGCATCATAACTAGACCTAATTAAATTATTAAACAATCGTATCGGGCAAATGATATCACTTGAGCAAACAATCCCAACCACTGAAAGCTGACAAGATATATAGGAGCAGCTTATGGTAAAATGAAAGAATACCTTAATTCTAGATTGAACAAGAGATGCACGCTTTGCATTGTACCGGAACTTATCAATAAAGGTCTGCGAAACATTAAAGCCGAAAAATGTATCAACGTATTAAACAGCTATCAATAAATATCCAAATAAGGTCGCAATTAATCCGTTTGCAATTGTCTACCAATAAAATATAATCTAATTGAGAAAGACCTGCATGTGAGCCCTTGTACGTTCATTCGCCTCGAACGCCTTCTGTTGATTCTTAACTTGTTCATCTCGTGTCCTTTCGAATGTATCATAATCTCCTTTATAGGTACTCAATTTCTGATGTTGTAGAAGGATAATATCTGTGACTACCTGAAGAAAGAAGCAACGATATGTTTATGAGATGTCAGAACAAACACCAACCTCTAAACATACTGAAACCAACTATTGTTTTAACTTTTAAGTCAAAGAGAAGAAAACACGTACAGTATTCAGGAACTCTCTAGCATGAGAGACAACTATAAATGTCTTCGGCCACTTCACCAAGTAAGTTTCCAGCCATAAGACAGCATGTAGATCAAGATGATTCTGCAAGCAAACGAAAACATAAGTTCTATGCTATTCTGCGTGCAAAAGAAAGCATAAGTTCATTGTCTTACTAGATGTACATCTACATCTTCAAGAAGAAATAACACACCGTGGGTTCATCAAGCAACAATAGATCAGGTTCAATGAACAATGCCCGAGCAAGAGCTATTCTCATTCTCCATCCTCCAGAAAATGTTTTAGTTGCTCTCTTTTGCATTTCTGTAGTGAAGCTCAAACCCTGGAAGTAATAGCCACCAATGAGAACTAGTCTAGTAATTACAACTGGCTTGAGCACAAATGACCAATAGGCAAAACATTCTTGAAGCGCGTCAAAACTAAAGCAGAATCAAACCCAGCCTCTTAAAAATAGAAGAGTTCTAGCTTTTGATTGCCAAAGATAGATTGACTTCTAGCGTCTTCCCGTTTTCGCAACTTTCAGTTTAAGATGTAAGTACACAGACCCGTAGCTAAAGATGTATAAAGAGTTTAATGCCTAAGTTATGGAAGCCTGAATATCTACAAATATAAGAAGACGCTATATCCATTCTGGAAAAAGAAGCATAAAACGACAAGACAACATTACATTATCAGAGAAAAAATAATCTAAACAGACAACTTAAACTCTGAGGAGAGGCCAAAACAGCAAGATAGTTTGGCAAACATAAAGTTAGGACAGAGGCTAGGACAACTTAAAAAGGAGAAGCCAAAACAGCAAGATTAGCTTGAGACTAGCTTCCATACTTTTGTGCCATATCCAAAACATATTCCTTAGACAAAGTAAGCGGAAGCGTAATTGTAGTAACAAGGAAAGAAAAGCAACAGGTATCTCAAGTACATTAATTAGCAGGTCTCAATCTTACTCATACATTATAAGTTAACATGTGCAGTTTGTCTCTGATTTACAGCAAAGGTGTGCGATATTATAAATCAAATGCAAACTCTGCTTTAATTAACACAGTGCATAAAGTGAACAAACTTTCTCATCAGTTATAAGGAGACACGGACGCGAGCCAAAGCTTGGATTTCAAATTACTGGGCAAATTCAAACTAACCGAAAGTATAGTTGCTGCACGTGACTCAGCCGAGTAAGCATCAATGAAATCAAGTCTTTTGTATATCTCTTCAAGCCTTTTCGCGAGGGCACTTTTGTCGATCTCCCCATTCAACTTATCACTCTTTCCAGCTTCGCCTTCTAGGTCCATTTCTCTCTAGAAAACCATGAAAATAATGGGACATCTCATGAGAACATAATACAAGGGAATATAAAAAAATAAACAGTATAATATGACATAAAAGCTTAGCCATTTAACTGTTTCTAACCTGTAATTCAAGCAGACGACCCTCTTCTTCCAGAAGTTGGGTTCTCTCCATATCAGTGTTAAGAATACATTGCAAAACTGAGGTATCATCACCAACCACTTCTTGCTCAACATGCAATATCTGGCAGTTCTTGGGAATACCATCAATAGCGTGCATAGCCATGTGTCTTAGGAGAGTTGTTTTCCCCGTACCGTTTCTTCCAATAAGGCCTGAACCCAGATCAGAGATTCAGGTAAGGCTGTGGATGCTTAAACATTTTTTTTGATGAAGTAAGAGAAAACTGAGGATGCATGAACTTAACAGCCGATCATAATCAAAAAGAGGAAGTGAACTACGCCACTGGCTAGAGGCTATGTTTTCTTCATAAAATAATAAATATTATTAATAAAGAGCAAAAAAATGCCCGTACACACAGGCGATGGACTATGTTGTTCGTCTTTGGTCTGAAATGAGTCATCTAGTTACTGTTCATAAATTGCTTCCAATCCCATTTATTTCTAGTTAAAAGTAAAAATTTGTAGAATATACAGAATGGACAAACATATTCATCTCCCCCAAGTTTCGCCCCTTGAGATTTATGCCGATTCATGTATTCACAGTCTTCTTCCCATGACAAAAATGTAGATACCGGATTTTAGCAACGGTTGAATAGTATGCGCATAATGACTTACTTGATTAAGACACTGAAATGTGCATCAAGATAAGTAGATACTAGTCCACACCAATAATCTTGACTTCTTACCTTGATGGCAACATTTTCTCCCTCCAACATTATTAATGAATATAAACTAAGTCTATCTTCTATTATATCCATACCGATGTGCATTTTCAACTAAGTTTCCAACATTTCACATTTCAAACTATCATTTTCAACATTCTTTTAGATAACTGCTATCAATTTATATAGTAATCAAACTATTTCTATATACTAACATGTTAAAAAATGTCATCATTTAACTCTGCAAGTCAGAGTGGGTCATTCTTGTCCGCAAGGACGGAGTAATACCATATAGATGAGATACAGACTGCTATATATCAAAAGGTCTAGGAAAACGCAAAATCAAACTACAGAGAAATGAGTTTTCATCTGTTTTTCTCAAAAATATCCAAGCATACCATAGTGTCTTCCAAAAGAAAGCGTAACAGAACCATCGACAATAAGGTCACGACCAGCAACAGATATGTTGAAATTTTCCATACGTATATCCTTAACAGTTGGTCCATCACCCTGACCATCATGATTCACACACACTAACGGCATACCAGCTTTCACTTCTTCCACTTCTTTCAAGTGTGCTTGGTATTCTGCCTGCAGAATCAAGCCATACAGATTAGAAAAACGAAGAAGTAAGCCAGCCACTTTTTATTTTCCTTTTTTCCCTTCTTTTCATCCACATAGCAGGGAGGAGAGCGTTACATTTTTTTTAAGCAGTAGTAGGAGAGGGATTACGTTTTTTCCTGTCTCAAACCTTAAGAGGACAATCGTTATCCAACAAAAGGAGTATTGCGAAATGTCACACACATACACACCCCATTAGAATAATACATGGAAACTCAGTGAAGTGTCAACTGTCAAGTCAAATAAGCATGGTTCGCAGCAGTAAAACTGGCTTCCCCGACATAACAACAACAACAACTACCCAGTAAAGTCCCACAAGTGGGGTCTGGGGAGGGTAATACGTACGCAGACTTTACCCCTACCCCGATAGGGCAGAGAGGTTGTTTCCAATCGACCCTCGGCTCAGAAAAAAAATAAAAAAACAGGAACAGGAAACGACAATTCATTAGTAACTTCAACAGAAATCGTAGAAATAGTAACCTAAGCATAAAAACAGTAAAATACATGACATCTAATGATATCAGCTAGAATCTACCTTCCGGGACTAAAATAAACAACAATCTTAGTGAAGCTAAATAAAATCCTGGCTTCCCCGACATAACAACCAATATTTGTGTCAAACAGGTTCATCCGGATTATTGACAAGATTATCATTTTATCCCTCACCTCTCTCATGCGTTCATCTTTCCTCTTCCTCCTTTCGATCTTAATCTTGTCACGTTCTGTGAGCAAAGGACCATCAACTGGTTCTGGCTTTTTATTCTTAGGAGCTTCCTCTTCATCCATTCCATCATACATTCTCAGCGGCATTTTTAAGCTTCTCACAGTTGGTTGAGGTTTAACCAATCCATGCTTCTCTAACTTCTCAGACAGCTGGCTACAAACCTATCATGATTGGAAAAATTCACTCTTTATGCTACTGAAGACAGATGTCAGACAATTCAATCTATTACCACAATGGGATGCAACATAAGAAACCAACATAGAGGAGTCTGCCAACCACAATCATAGTGCTGGTATAACCAAAAACTCTTGTAGTAACAAATTACTTATAAATTTGCTCACTGATCATACTTAACTTTTTCGGTTCATAAATTTTTTGCAATGGTTATTGTTATTCATCCATTTGAACTCCTATGTCCCCTTAAAATGGCCATTTTTCTCTGGTTTAAGAAATTCTCAATTAAAATGAGCTAAAATGCAATCAACTCAACTAACAACGCCCCAATCCCAAACAAAGTTGGACACAATTATGTGTATCTTCTATAATCGCTACTCTATTTTTTTCCACATCAAAATCATTCAAATTCTATTCTGCTTATAGATAATTTGTCTTTTAAAGCAATCATAAGCTCTCTAGAAACCAGAGGTTCTCTAACTCACGCAATTCTTGTTTCATAAACCAACGCTAATTACCAATATAAACACTAAAGTTCTAATTTTCATTCATCAAAGCTCGTCAATATAAACAATAGAGTTTCAAATTCTAATTCAATTAAAATGATAATAAAAACTTAGTGAATAACTTTTATTCATCAAAACTAGTAACAAAATAAGTAAATATTTCAGAATCAATTCAAAATTTCGAGAGAAAATATTAAAATAAGCAGAAGCAATAACGAAATTAAGAACGATTAATACCGCACGACATTCGGGGAAGTCAGGAACGCAACCAGAATCGACGAGTAATTCGCCGAGGGCTTCAAAAGCACCTTCACCGTCAAGTCCTAAATCGAAATCTTCATCGGCGAGAACATTGATTATATAGTCAATAATCGGCTGATCTACATCTTCAGCTCGTCGCCCTAAGACTTCGTGCACAACGTTGCTCGTTGCCACTTCCGTCATCTGAACCGGAATAAACGGAAAACCTCGGTGCTGGACCGGTTTTATGGGTACAGTGTGAGGCGGCTCCGGTTTGTGTATGGTGTTATTGTTCTCCTACGATAATCGCAGCCTTTATCGGTCAATAGAAACGGCGATTTATGAAACCTGTAAGAAGGGTCCGTTGTTTTCTTTTTTTATTCCCTTTTATTAATTACATCCCGAAAAGGAAAAGAAAGAGGAAATTACACAAATATCTCAAATACTATATATTTTTTATTATGAATTTTACTCCAACAGATTATCAACCACACAAATATCACAAATTTTTTAATTTTTTATTTACCATCACTATATATTTATTTTATCACGCTATTATTTCATGATACCTACACATATAAAATGTGATACTAACAAATCAAGTACACAATAGTCAAGTTTAGTTCAAATCTAGCCTTTAAGGGAATGATCTAATAATCGAAGAGTTAAATCAGGAGAATAAAGCATGGATTTCAATTTAGGTGATAGTAAGTAATGTTTTTCACTTGTTTATAGTGTATGGATAATTTTGAGAGTAGTTTGTATGAAATAAATTCTTTTAATTTATAAAGTTAATTAATATATACACCGTGTGGATAGCATGTGAAAACTTGGTCAGCTTCTATCGCTATGAAAATGAGCTTCTTTGGCTCTTCAACAAATCTTGACCTTTCAAGTCGGGATGATGGAACTGTCCTTTGTTTACCTCAAAAATGGGTAACAATTAAATATATAAGTGATTTTAAGGATACGCGAATTAATTCAATACAAATAATGAATTAAGTTAGATTAAACAGATGGAAAACATAATAAATTGTCAAATTAATTCAGGAAAGTGATACCGGACTCGGTAACAGTTTTAATGAAACGCTTGCCTTCAATCTCGCGCTCACGTATTATGTTGAACAAAAGTAACAACTTTAAATAACCGAGAAAATAAGAGTATATTGCATTGATATGCGTATTACTATATTCCTAATGAATAATCATACCCCCTTTATATATTATGGAAGTTTTACCTTAAGTACAATTCCATAAAAGGTAAAATTCTTCCATTTTACTAATCGTCGATTTTCTACCGATACATGCCGAGATTCACGCCGGCGCCGGTTGGTCACTGTGAGCATGTAATTTTTCACCTATTAAATACTCCTACAAAATTTGATAAATAATTTAATTTTATAGATTTTTGTGTGAATGTCAGTGTTTATTTATGAATTATTTGTATTTTATGATCATAATTCATCTTTTAAAATTTATAAAACAAAAAATAATAACAAAAATATTTTAAAACTTTTATTATCTTGCATAATTAGGTTTTCCGATTTAATGTAATACTTAGTTGCATAATTTAATCATTTTAGGGGGGAGGGAAATTGCGAAAAATTATTCTTTAGGGTATTAATTAATAATTCTACTTTCAAAAATTGACCCATTAACTAGATTATGGTTAAATTAATTTATGTTAGAATTAATCAATATACCCTAATAATTTAATTTAATTAAGATTACTCAATTTGGCTTAAATTAGTATAAAATAGGAGGGCTTAAACTGGACTGGGCCACTACACCCAGGCCCAGTCCCTTCTTGAATCTCAAACACCCCAGCCCAGTCAGCCTAACCCGTCCACCCCGCCCTCCTTATCAAAACGACCACGTTTCAGCCCCAATCCATCTCAGCCAACCTATCTCCCTCGTCTCTCTCTTGCCCTCACCGTCTCCGTCGTTCTTCGCTGCCCGAAAATCGCCTACCGATGGTGGACCAACTCCAAATTCATCGAACGGCTCAACCATCCATGGGTCAATTGCTCTTGACAAGAGCAATTGATTCATGTGGGTTTGGCTCGTTACCAAACCCCGCCGGAATTCGGCCAAAGTCCGACGAGCCAACCAAATCCGGCCAAACTTCTCCTACTAATTGGTATTCCTTAAAACTTCATTTTTCTATTTGTTTGAACATGATTCTTAAACTATTTTCTTAGGTTTAGATTTTTTACTTACTGGTTTAGCTTATTGTTTCATATTATTTCGTTTATTTGTCATTCAATAGTGTTTTGAATTGAATTATAGGTATTTGTTGATTTTTGCATGACTCGGCTGATTTTAGTTTTTATTTTAGGTTTTCTTTGATTGTTTCGTCTTGTAAAATAGTTTAGGTGTGTTAATTAATTGATTTCCACCTTAGTTTAATCTTGCATGTGTTAGGTCTATTTAAAATAGTAATTCAGGTTAACCCTAATTCAATTGCCTAATACTAAACTATTCAGTCTAGGTTTCACATGCCTATTTTAACATTCATGATTTAGTTTGTTTCTTTGAACATGTTTGTGTAACCTAACTGATTGAGACTTTTAGTTTTAGGATTTCATTTTTCCGTTATTTACCTTGTTCCTAGCCTATTGTTCTTTCCTCCTAAGTAGATTAATCACTAATCTATGATTGATAGTCAATTCCTTTTATTAGTCTAATTATACATGTTCAGGGTTATAAGAACTAATAACCTAGCTCTCTGGTTTTAATGAATGGCTCTGAAACCCCTAGCCTAATTAATCCATCCTAATGGTTAAGTAAATGAATTCTAATTTTTGTCAGTTAAGAGAATGTTAGCTTATAACCTTTCCTTTAGTCCTTGTACATTATGCTGAAACTAAAGGCATAACCCCTTATCTAGGATAATCAATTAAGTCTAATTACTTAGATAAACACACCTGATAGGATCACGTGATTTTGTTTGGTGTAAATCCTAAAAATAACTCCCTTAGGTTCAAATGATAACTTTGCTTAGGTTTATTTCATTTTTGAAGAAGTTTAGCCTCCAACTTCTAATGTTAATTATTAAACTTAATTGCCTAATTAGATCAAGATTAGCCAACCTAATAAATGCTTAACCCTGAACACTATAAGGGCTAATTTTAGGGGTATTTCAGGGTAATTTAGGAATTTTAGGTGAGGAATCTCGGCTGTAACATCTCAAGAAACTTCTAGAATAAAGATAACATCCAAATAAAATAAGAAAGTCTTTAAATCAGATTTTTCTTGGTAAAAACAATCATTTTAGGGGTAAAAAGGGGTTGTAAATAAAAGAACCTTCTAGAAATGGTACAGATGTCCTAGCTGTTATAAAGATGCTGAAAATAGGATAAGAAGGACAGTTGTATTGTACTATTTTCAGATTTAAAATATAAGGAATATTCCTAAAATATACCCTCCCTCGGCATCCTATATATAGGCTATTATATTTTCTGAAGAACAGACACACAATTAGAGAAATTCACTCTGAAATTTACACACATACTACATATATTAGAGAAAAAAAGTTGTTCCGAAAAAAGAGACACGTGACTCTGAAAAACAGAAGAACACTAAAAATAGCAAAAATGGATGCAAAAACATCCTTAAAATTGGTCTTCTTTTAGTTTTGTTTTTTCTAGAAAAAACTGGGATTTTTTAGCTGATGATTTTCTAGAAAACTGGTCCATCTTGGCTGTAGTTTTCTGAGTCAAAATACTGGGTTTATTGAAGCTGATTTTCTGGTTTTGATCCTGGGTTGTTGTTGTTGATTTATTATTACGGTCAAGCTCTTAATCTTCCTATTTCTTGACCTTTATTTTGTCAGTCTTCTTGTTGTTTTTTCACTCTTAAGGAATGTAACGACTCTTTGCTTTGAATATAATGTCTTTTGCTCAAAGGTCTATGTTTGGTTTGTGTTGAAATTTGTTATGGTTGTTTGGTTTTTCCTGTTAGTATGGATCTATGGTTTGTTTAAGTCTCTTTAAAATCTATTCAGACGTATTTTAGCTTCAGTTTCTTTTTAGATTATGCGTATCAATCCATGCTTATGCCTTGCTTGTGTTTCTGGGTGTATGAATAGATTATGTGTTTGAATCTTGTTTTGAATTTCTGAAAAATGACAACATGTATAAAAACAACATTTAAAGAGGTGGATCTGACCACCTTGGTCAGATTCACCCCATAACAAATGCATAATTTTTTTTCTGTTTGTTGTTAAAAAATCAGTAGAAATTACAGGTGTTTGTTTCTATTACCAAAGCCACAAGCAATTCTAATTCAAGATGAAGCAACATTAGTTTAGGGATGTTATTTAATTTAAGACACCTTTATTCATGTATATTAAAGAAAAATTGTATTTTTATAGTTGAACAACAATATAAAGTGTATACCTACTTTAGTAGAATCACTATACCCCTTTTCCCTTTATTTTAGGAATTATTGTAATTGATATGAATTGGATTGTTATTATTTTAAGTGTGTAAGAATTTTATTTCCTTAAAATTGAATATAGAAAATGGGCCAGACTTATAAGATGATCCAATATGCCTGAACAAGTCTGGACCCTAGGCCATTGGGTCTGGGGTATAAAGTCCTAAACTATTTTATTAGGATTTGTTTATAAAAGTTATTCTGATTTTCCAAATACCTGAATCCCCATTTAAGCAGCGTATTTATGTGGAGTCCACTAGACTCTGCATCCATGTGGCCAAATTAGGCCATGTCTTCGAATTAAACTAGGGCCTTTCTTACCTTACTGAATTTATGGGGGTTTGTGATACAACTTTTTTTTTGTATATACAGCTTTTATGTTAATTAAGAAGACAAATGTTCAAGCTGGTTGGGTGTATCTTTTTACTGTCATTTAGGACTATAATTCGAAGTATGTTCAATTGAATCATGCTTTCATTTTGTACACTTTGATTCTCTTATGTAATGTTCTTTTTGAGCTGGACCGTTTACATTTTTCTCTTAACAAATAGCTAAAAATCGGACTGGCCCAGTACTTAAGCACGAAACTGAGCCAGATTTCAAGGTGGCCCAAATCCTGATTTTTACGCTAACTAACTTAGTTTTAGAAGGCCTTGAACAAACACATATTTGGTAGTCCAAAATACCTCTTTCACTCTTGAATTAATATTACAAGTAATTTAGGAAAAACAAAGGACTTATAAAAAAATAATAGTTTGCTTTAGATATATAATTAAATCATCATGACTATGGGTACGGCTCCCGTGGTATAGTCGTGATACGTAAATCCCATTCGGGCGCACATTTTATGCTACCCAACCACAACTTCAAACAATAATTAAAATCAACACGTTGTAAATTGCGGGTGCATTTCATGTGGCGTGGTTTGCAACGTGTCCAAAAACAACAAGTAATACGCCATCGTGACTTGTTTTCAAAATAATTCCATAAATATTAAAAGCGGTTCAAAAAGTTTTAAAATGCACAATAGGTTTAAAATATGCAATTAATTAGATAATTAGTTCAAATGTTAATAGTTAAGCGACCGTGCTAGAACCACGGAATTCGGGAGTGCCTAACACCTTCTCCCGGGTTAACAGAATTCCTTACCCGGATTTCTGGTTTGCAGACTTTTTAAACAGAGTCAAAATTTCCTCGATTTGGGATATTAAAAATAAATGGTGTCTCGGAACACCGTAAAAAATTCGGGTGGCGACTATGAAATAATTAAATAATCCCAAATTCGATTTATGTCACTTAAATTGGAAAAATTCCCTTATCCCCACCCCTATCGGGAAAAAGAAGGCGTTACAGTCACAGATATCACGACCCTTTGTTGGACGTGCTCGATTATATTGGTAATGCTCTCCGAGGTTTTTGGTATTCGAATCGAACCTTGGGGTCATGGCCCCGATGCTTCCGAGAGTAGGCGTTTGCTCGAACCCCAATTTGAGGACTTTGTGCCTCAATTCTGGTTCCATACAGTCACATATCTTGCTTCATTTATTTCATCGAAAACTAAGGCGTCCCGCCGGTTCGATTTCACCCATATACAAATAGTTCCTCGTTTCTCGGAGAGTTAATTTACAAAAACGACGAGAAACGACATGTTCACTTCGATTCCTTCTTCAATACGCCGTCACAGAAACGACAAAGAATCTGAAACGTTTCATCAATCGTTCCATCATGCCTTCAAACGCGTGTCAACCATCGGCATGTCTTCCCTGGATGTGAAACGGCGTGAAGCCTCTATATATACTCCCCTCCTTCGTTCATTTTTTACCTTTTGACTAATCTTCTACCTTCGAGTCTTCAGGATATCGCCCTTCTTCATACACTAACATTTTTACCTCTATTCTTCAAGATTTTTCAGTAAAATGCAAGTTTTTACATATTTTCTACCCAAACCAGCGCACTTGACCTTTCATCTTCCAACCTTTCTTCATATTTTTCAAGCTTTTTCTAGATAACAATGGCTAAAACTTCCAAAATTATTCCCCAAAAGGTTGCTTCCTCTTCGTCACAACCGACCGTCGAACTCGAGGAGACCACTCCCCATGAGATCGTCCTCAAGAGATCCGCTCCGGGTGCGGCTACCGATGAACCGGTTATGGAGCCTCCCTTGAAAATGTTCATCCTCGGGGGGTACTCGGTCGGCAATGAATAAAAGGTCGAAAAGCCCTCGTCGGTGCAGGGCCGATGTGAGGCGGTATATAGATTCTAGGTATATTTGCTCCATAGTCGAAGACATCTTTCCTGGGGTTCAAAAGGACTGTGACTGGGCGGATAAGGACGTAGTTTTCCCTGGGCCCGATAAAGCTTACAAGCCGGGCTAGAAAAGCCCCATTCTCAAGGATTGATGAGGACTGGGATCGGGGCTAGCATGGACGCTATGTTCGGGTGAAGACCGCAAACTTGATCCCTTCCGAGCTTATTTCATTCCCCGAGAAGTGGATTGTATCACGTAAGCACAACTTTCCTTTAAATGTCGATTTTACGTTCATCTCCTTTTTTTCCTCACCAGTATTTGTGGTGGTGCAACTGTTGCTCGAGTGTTAAATGTCATTACTCGGTTCAAGGAGTGGATCGAGGGAATTTGTTTGCACATGCCTTATTTCGAGCGCATATGGCGCGATCTATCGAAGGGCCGCTGGGAGGCCCGTTCTCACGGTAAGATCTCTCTCCCAAATAAGTAACATTAGGCTCCCCTTTTAGCATCATATTCTCATTTCCTCTCTTTTATTTTCGCAGGCTTGCCTAAGACCATTAAGCTTAGGGCTTAGGTAGGGGACGAGGACCTATTCCTTGATCCCTCAGCTTTGGGGCTGCAGCACGAGAGAAGAAGAAAAGGAAGGCTCTGGGTTCTCAAAGCTTAGAGAAGAAGAAGCCAAGGAGAAGGTTGGCCCGTAAGCCAAAGGAGAGTTCTAGCTCTAGAGCACCCGACTCAGACTCACTTTATCAGCTCAGGGATGATCCCCATGAAGATAATACTTTCTTTGGCCCGTGAGTGGACCTTCCCCGAAGAGCGGGCGGCAGCCGAGGGGGAAACAACGGAGGTTGATCCCCCTCAGGTTCGGGAGGCCGATGTAGAGATGACAGTTGAGACCTCTCGAGATGCCAGCTCTACTCCGCCCGATGTCATAGAGATTTTGGGTTCGCCTTCATTCACCGAGTTCATGCTTGATGAAGCCTGGGCGGAAAAGGAGTGATCCAACGTAGGGGCCCATAGAGCGGACGATCCCCTTTGTTTTTTTCCGAAGGTGTGGACTCGATCGCTCTGGAAGACTTCTCTGGGTTGGGCGACATGGAGGTGCCGACGAAAGACCCATCTTCAGAGGTCGGCGAGCTGAAATCTAGCCCAATATTAATCAACCAGTTCCCGCGCCCGAGCATGGATCACGGTCGTAAAAGGTCAATAATCATCACCGTCGTTCCGGAGGATGATCGGGTTCTTTCTGCCCTTGTTGGAGTAGCGAGTTACCTCCGGTGCCTGGTAATCGAAGAAGACTAGGTGAGAATGAATGAGGTGGATATGTCGTGCTTGTTCAATGAAGCGCAACAGGCGCTGAACTGGGTAAGGCATCATTACGCTCTTCCATCATCTGACCTAGTTTTTGATATTTCTCTTTTATCTTTTTGCAGGCCTCGGTACTCCATCATGAAAGTTTCTTTGGTACTGGGCTGAGATTAACCAGCTCAAGGCTGAGGCTAGGGAGCTTGCCGAGAAGGGGGACACGTATAATCTTCTCAGCGAACAACACGAAGGTGTCGTGAAGAGTCTCCAGGACGAGTTTGATGCGGCTCAGAAAGAGTATGCGACTTGGTGGAACAAGTAAAAAATTTCGAAGTCAGCAATGACTACTTAGCCATGGAGACTAATGACCAAACCTCGTAGATCCAGTAGAATATTGATAGGATCGACCAGTTCCGAGCTGAAATGTATGAGGTCCAGGCTATGGCCAATGTCTGGAAGGGAAAAATGGACCTACTGGCTTCGAAGAAGAAGATGGCCCCGAGAGTAGCTGGCATCGGTAGAGGTCCAACCCCGAGTGGAGAAAAATAAGGTTGATGCAAGGGCTCAGCAAATCGAGGACCTCCAAGCTCAACTGGGCTCGACCATTGCTGAACAGGATGCCCTTGGCAAGGAGCTCGAAATAACGAGGTCCAAGTCAGAAATAACCAGGCTAATGCAGAAGAGATGGTGGCCCAGTACAAGGCTGATGATGAGGTAGTTGAGGCTCGTCTGAAAGTTACTCTTGAGTATGTGAGGCAATTGTCTCGAAGGGAGACCCTCAAGGAGATCCGTACCCGAGGTTTCGACTTGTCAGCCGAGATCGAAGAGGTAAAAAGGCTCGAGGTAGAGGCCAAGAATCTGGCTAAACCCGAATGTGAAGAAGGCTCTGAGGGCTCCGGCGAACCGAAGATAGAGAAGGCCCCGACGACTCTAGTGACGAGGTGGGCTTTGGTGGAGATCAGTCATAGGTGCCTTAGGAAATTTTCTCTTTGTTTTTGCATTTAGTACATTTATTTTGTTGAGTTCGTTCTTAATGGCTTTTGTAGAGATATTTTGGAATGCATATATAAGGTTTTTTCCCTTTTGGCAATTTTTAAGTGTATTACCTTTAGCATCCCTTTTATGATGGCAAAGTTTTCAAATGCCTTAGCACGGAGTAAATCATAGTAATAAGTTGTTGTTTGGATGTCCGAACAAGACTAGTTCTCGATGTAAGTTTTGTTTGAAACTTGTGTATGACCAGAAGCTTTCCCCAAAGTACTTGTTTAAATGTTCTTAGACTATAATTTTGCTGAGGGTAACCTTTGAAGCGGTTTGGAATTTTGAAGGCCTTATGTTTTAATGACGGGATTTGGACGTCTCCGAGCTATTTTTAGGGGTGGCCGTAGCCTTTTAAGTCCAGTCACTGCCTAATAGGCTTTGCACCTCTTGTCTTTGATAACCCGAGCCGTCCAGGTTTGTATTGGACGACAGTCCCTAAGTGGGGATGGTCGTAGCCTTTCATGTTCAGGCATTACCTAATAGGCTTTGTACCTCCGTGCTTCGATAGCCCGAGTCGTCTGAGTTTGTCTTGGACGATAGTCCCCGAGTGGGGTCAATCTATCGGATCCGGATAGAGGCGGCCCTTGGGCTCGATATCCTTAAGGAACAAAATATAATAGTATTAATGGACAAAATATATATCTGCAAGGTAGAAAATTTCTTTCATTCATGTGCGTAATATACAAGATTGTAAATGTGTACAAGCTTCGTGTTATGGCTTAGGTGGTCTATGAGGGCACGGTTCATTTGACTATTTGGTCCTTATAATAAATCCTATCCACTGAGCCTAGACTGTTCAAGCACAAAGTTTCCTTCCTTGCTAAAAATCATTACTCGAGGGTGATGGCCCCTAATATTCGAGGTCATTCTTTGAGAGGGATAGGATACTATAAGGTGACCATTGATTTGATTCACAACCGGTCTTGGATTCTAAGTTAGCACTATCTATTGTTGCCTCGATAAAAAAATCTTGTCGAAAAGTCCATTTGGGACAAAACCGATTCAAGGAAAAAAGAGTGCAATGTGTGCTTTCCGGCCTAACAACTACATCATCCTTTTACTGTTGCCCGCAAACATTAGTCCAGTTTGCAATATATATATCAGGAAAGAATGAATGGAGCCGTACCTTAGCAATAATATCATTTTAAGTGGGTCACGTTCCAGTTATTCGGTAGCTTCTCATCGTTCTCTGCTTCGAGTTTGTACGAACCTTTACCGGTAATCTCGATAATCCGATATGGACCTTCCCAATTCGGTCCCGTCTTCCCTTCGTTTGGGTTATGGGTGTTCAGTGTCACTTTTTTTCACACCAAAAACCCAAAATTGAAGTGTTGGAGGTTGTCTATCCAGTTGTAATACCTTTCATTCCGCTGTTTATGGGCCGCCAACCGGACGAGGGAGGCCTCACGCCTCTCATACAATGAGGCTAGTTCTTGATAACTAGGGATTTTAGCCTAAACTCTCTTTTGCTTAGGTTTTGGGGTAAAATTGCGCTAAGGTATTCCCGAAAACTAACTCAAGGTGTTTACTTGCAGGTTTTGGTAAAAAATGAGGCAAAGAGGCCAAAACAACTTAAAAAGGGACCAATCTTGCAAACACCCTGAACTCACCAGAGCGCTGACATCGACACTTTCACGCTGTAGCGGAAGCTTGACCGCTGAGGCAGAATTCTGAGGGAAGCCGCGGAACTAGGTTCAAAAAGTTGGATTTTGGACTCAAAGGGGACCGCTGACAGCGTCACAAAAGCGCGGCCGCGACGGAATTTCACTGAGAGCGGTAATGGAGGATCAGAGAGTTAGCAAACTTGGGCAAATCATGAAATGCAGTCAACACTTATTTCGCGCAGCCACGCTATTTCCTACCGTTGAAGCGATCA
Organism: Nicotiana undulata; assembly: GCA_005239495.1. Taxonomy (NCBI): domain Eukaryota; kingdom Viridiplantae; phylum Streptophyta; class Magnoliopsida; order Solanales; family Solanaceae; genus Nicotiana; species Nicotiana undulata. The sequence continues at coordinate 59,708 of ML261813.1, forward strand.
GTATTCTGCTGGGAGAGGAATCAAAGTTCAGAGAGGTTACATGAAGTCCAATTTTGAAGAAGCGCGCTCCACACTTGTAATTGCGCGGCCGCGAAAGTCAATCCGCTGGGGCGCCTGTTTTTCCGCTGACAGTGGAACCTCTGTAAGGGCATTTTTGTTCAGTAATTTCAGTTGTGTATAAATAGTTCTTTTTCACATCTGTAGGGTATCAGATGTTTTAGTGAGCTCGTGAACAACAACCTTTTTCCCTTTTGAGTAATTTTAGAGTAGCCTTAGCTTATAATCTTAGACTTTATCTTTGTAACTATTATTTATGGCTATAATTTCAACTACTCTTTGATTTCTACCTTGATTATGAGTAGCTAGACCCATAAGCTAGGGTTGTGACCCAACCCTAGTGTGGGTATCTAATGAGTCTTTAATTTTAGGGCTTATTTGTTTATGGGTTAGTGATATTTAGCTTGTTTCATGCTTTATATGTTGAATTGGTGGGTGCAAACACTTATTCATGCCTTTTTTACTAGGGTTGTTCTTGAGAAAGATATCAAAGTCTAGGTAAAATAGGATAACAAGGAATTGGGGTGAATTCAAGAGATTGATAGCCCCAATTAAAGGGTAAAACCTAGAAATAGTAATACCCGACTTGAGCCAATTTCACTTGCACTATTGAAACACCCAATTAGGCTTGGGAAAGCCAATTCGGGCAAAGTCACCCAAACTACCGAGAGGTATAGGGTGAGTAATTGAGTTTGAGGTTATATCACGAACTCATGTACAACAAGTTTGTCATAATTTCTAGATCTCGTTAGGTACTCGCCTAGGTGTAAGTCACTTCCCTATTTCCATTTATAAATTGAGAAAACCCTTACAAAAATATCATACTTAGCTTATTCTTAGTAATTATTAGCAATACACTTAGTATAGAATCAATCCAACCTATGACTACGAGTGTAATTAAAAGCAAGATACATAACTAAGTCGGATAGGAACCCAACTCCAATATTCTAACTCCCTGTGGATATCGATCCCGATCCTCTCGGGTAAAATCTACATCGACCACTCCTTCTCATTCTATAGTGGTGTAGGTAGGAGCCGATCACTTTTTGGCGCCATTGTCGGGGAGTTAAACGGTTTTGGCTATCTATTTGACTAGTTGTGTAGATTGTTTTTCTTTCCTTCTATTTTACCAACTTGTGTGTTTATTCGCTTAAGGTACAAATGGCTGATCCTCTCGGCAATATTATACCGGGGGAGGAGGTAGATGATAACGGGGATGATGAGGTGCATCTAGTACCTCAAGCTCAAAGAAGAGGCCTCCAGGCCAATGAAAATATTCCAGACCCTCCCCCACCTCCTCTAAAAGAATCTCCTATGGTGCTTCCAAATGAAGGATATGCTAGTGCGATTGTCCCACCGCAAATTTGGGCGGGCAATTTCTAGATTACGAATGTGATATTGACATTATTGGAGCAACGAGGGTATTTCACGGGCGCTCCCCATCATAATGCTTATAAACACTTTAAAAGGATTTGTGGATACATGTTTGGGAAGCAAACAGACAAACATATCGGAGGATGCTTTGAGGATTAGACTGTTCCTTTTTTCTCTTAGAGGGAAAGCATTGATTGTCTATAAAGATTCCCCAACCATTCCATCTCTACGTGGGATGAGTTGGCGGACAAATTTATTGCCAAGTTTTTCTCGCCCGGACACATGGCAGCTTTGAGGGATGAAATATCAACATTCAAACAGGAACCAAATGAACCCCTACATGAGATTTGGGAGAGATACAGAACGATTGTCAAGGAATTCCCCAATAATGACATCAAAGAAGCTATGATCCGACAAACATTTTACCAAGGCATAAACACGACCAATCAATGTGTGGTGAACCAATTGGCTGGGGGAAATTTCATGAAGTTGTCGTATGATGAAGCCTGTGATATTCTTGATGAAATGGCTGACACTTCTTCAGCGTGGCAAAGTGAGGCAAACATTCCTCAAGGTGACCCGAATGTGATCAATCTTCATAAGGAACTCCAAGACCATGGACAAGCCATTGCTGAGTTAACAACAACTATGAACCAACTTGCCAAAGCATAACTTCAGCAAATCCAAGGACCAAAGCAAGTAAATGCAATGGAAGGGGTCAATCTAATGGTCAACAACGAATACAACGTGGCAAACAAATGCAAGGAAATAATGATCAAAGTGAGCAAGGTGTGAATGGTTACAACAATTATGATTCATATGATGACCAGAGTGAGAATGTGATGTATGCAAATAATTACCAAGGGCAGCGGAGCAATGCTCCAAACCAACAATGGAGATCTCAAGGGAATAATCAGAATTGGAACAATCAAGAGCAAGGAAACTAGAACAACAACAACTCAAGCAATTGGGGGAAAAATAATCAGAATTGGGGTGGAACCAACAATTGGAGCGGTGATAACAACAACAATTGGGGTGGAAATGAAAATTGGAGGCCGGGATTTCAAAGGCCCCAATGTATCAACAACCCAACAATCCTCCTCCATATCAATCTCAAGGCCAAAGTTTGTCAAGCAATGATATGAGCTGGATCGAGAATATGTTCAAACAGATGATGGAGAGGATTGCCGATTCTGATGCTCAAATTGCCTCCCACACTACCTCCATCCGCAATCTTGAAGTCCAAATGGGGAAAATATCACAAGCATCGAACACTCGGCCTAAGGGGGCACTACTTAGTGACACGGTAGTAAACCCGAATGGAGGGAACAATAACAATATTGGGCATGCAATGGCGGTGACCACAAGGAGTGGTCAAGGTGGTGAAACAAGTACCTCCAAGCAAAAGAAAGTTGTGTGTGATGATGATGAGATACAAAATGATGATGTTCCTATAGTGGCTGAGCAAGTGAATGAAGAACAAGTAAATTGTGAAATGGGGATTGATATCAATGACAATGAGGAGGAGTCACAAAATGACGTGAACCCGTCTAGGGAACACGTGATAGGCATTTCCAGAGCCGGTGATGCCAAAAGCCAAGGCACCTTTGCCTAGGCCTCCTCCACCTTATCCTCAAAGACTGGCAAAGCAGAAAAGTGAAAATCAAATATTCAAGAAGTTCATAGAGATGATGAAGAGCTTGTCAATCAATGTGCCATTAGTGGAAGCTCTTGAGCAAATGCGGGGATACGCCAAGTTTATGAAATATTTGGTGACTAAAAAGAGATCCATGGAATGTGAGACCATCAAAATGACCCACCAAGTTAGTGCCATTGTGCACTCGATTGCTCCCAAACTAGAAGACCCCGACGCATTTATTATCCCTTGTACCATTCGAAGTGCGGATTTTGCAAAAGCATTATGTAATTTGGGTGCTAGTATCAATTTGATGCCTTATTCCGTCTTTAAAACTTTGGGTATTGGTTAACCACGATCAACTTCAATGAGACTACAAATGGCGGATAGAACTATGAAGCGGCCCCTTGGTATTATTGATGATGTTCTTGTGAGGGTTGACAAGTTTATCTTGCCTGCTGATTTTGTGATCCTCGATTGTGAGGTGGACTACGAGGTTCTTATAATCTTGGGAAGGTTGTTCCTAGCAGCAGGTAAAGCCCTGGTGTATGTTGAGGCCGATGAGCTCACCTTCCGGTCGGGCGATGAAAAGGTTATCTTCTACGTGTGCAAGTCAATGAGGCAACCAAATAGTACCGAGGTTTTCTCTTTTGTGGACTTAGTGACGGAAGTGGTAATTGATGATACAAGCTCAATGATCACTGTGGAAGATTCCCCTAGAAGCGGTCTTGTTGAACCATGAGGATAATGTGACAGACGACTTGGTTGAGTGTACTAATGCATTGCAAGGAATGGGATCCTATTTTTATGGTCTTAGTAAGCTATCCATGGACTTGGAAAATCGGAAGGCTCCACCGACAAAGCCCTCGATCAAGGAGCCACCAACTTTGGAGTTGAAGGCCCTCCCATCACACCTCAGGTATGAATTCTTGGGCCCTTCTTCTACATTATCTGTTATTCTTTCATCTTGCTTAACCCAAGTACAGGTAAACTCAACTCTTGAAGTGATCCACAGGAGAAAGAAAGCAATCGGATAGACCTTAGATGATATTCGGGGCATAAGCCTCGCCTTTTGCATGCATAAAATTATTCTTGAAGATGATGCAAAATTGTCCGTGCAACACCAACGGAGTTGAACAAGAAAATGCAAGAGGTGGTAAAAAAGGAGATCATCAAATGGCTTGATACAGGGGTTATCTATCAAATCTCAGACAGTGCTTGGACTTCACCGGTGCAGTGTGTTCCGAAAAAAGGGGTATGACCGTGGTGAAAAATGAAAGAAATGAGTTGATCCCTACTCGGACAGTGACTAGTTGGAGGGTATGTATGGACTACAAGAAGCTGAACAAGGTGACCCGAAAGGATCACTTTCCATTGCCATTTCTGGACTAGATGTTAGACAGACTTGTTGGGCGGGCCTTCTATTGTTTCTTGGATTGGTACTCAGGTTACAATCAGATTCTTATAGCCCTAGAAGATCAAGAGAAAACTACCTTCAGCTGCCCGTACATGACCTTTGCATTCTCTAGGATGCCGTTTGGATTGTGTAATGCACCTGCTACATTTCAGCAGTGCATGATGGCCATATTTACGGACATGGTGGAAGACTTCCTCGAAGTCTTTATGGATGAATTTAATGTGGTTGGAGACTCATGTTAAGAATGTTTGCAAAATCTTGATAAGGTTCTAGCCCATTGTAGAGAAACTAATCTTGTGTTGAATTGGGGAAAATGCCACTTTATGGTCGAGGAGGGCATTGTCCTCGGCCATAAGATCTCAAAAGATGGCATTGAAGTGGACAAATCTAAGATAGAAGTAATCTCAAAGTTGCCCCATTCGACTTCTATCAAGGGAGTTAGAAGTTTCCTGGGGCATGCAGGTTTCTACAGGAGGTTCATTAAAGACTTTTTCAAAGTGGTGAATCCCTATGCAAGCTATTAGAGAAGGATGCAAGGTTTGATTTCAATGAAGAATGCATGAAGGCCTTTGAGATCTTGAAGTATAAATTAACAACCCCTCAAATCATTACCGCACCAAATTGGAGCTCACCTTTTGAACTTATGTGCGACGCAAGTGATGTTGCGGTAGAAGCGGTCTTGGGGCAACGGGTGAACAAGATATTTCATCTGGTGTACTATGCAAGCAAAACTGTGAACGATGCTCAGGTTAATTATACAGTGACAGAGAAGGAATTATTGGCAATTGTGTTTGCAATGGAGAAATTTAGGCTTTATCTCATGGGCGCCAAAGTGATTGTTCACACCGATCACGCAACACTCCGGTATTTGATGACAAAAAAGGACCCAAAATCTAGACTGATGAGATGGGTATTGTTGCTTCAAGAATTTGACCTCGAGATTATTGACCGAAAAAGTAGTGAAAATCAGGTTGCGGATCATTTGTCCCGGCTAGAAGAGCAAGGAAGGCCAAAAGATGGTATTGAAATTAATGATTCTTTCTCGGATGAGCAACTCCTCTCGGCCTACATGAATGATATGCCTTGGTTTGTGGATATTACCAATTTTCTTGTTACTGACATTGTCCCGTGTGGGATATCTTCTAACCAAAGGAAGAAGCTCAAACGGGACAGTTTGGACTATTATTGGGATGAGCCCTACTAGTTTAAAATTTGCAATGATGGAGTGATTTGCAGGTGTGTCCAAGAGGATGAGCAAATGAGCATTCTTGATTCTTGTCATTCCTCTCCCTATGGTGGTCATCACGGTGGGCGCGAGGATAACTTCCAAAGTTCTGGGTTGTGGTTTTTATTGGCCAACCTTGTATAGATATGCGAGTGAGCTTGTGAAGAGATGTGATGAGTGTCAGAGAGCAGAAGGAATATCAAAGAAGGATGAAATGCCCCTCACAACTATTCTTGAACTTGACATATTTGATGTGTGTGGCATAGACTTCATGGGCCCTTTTGTTAGTTCATGTGGCAATACTTACATTCTTGTGGCGGTTGATTATGTTTAAAAGTGGGTCGAGGCCATGGCTTTGCCCAACAATAAAGCCCGGAGTGTAGTAGCTTTTCTCAAGAAGAACATTTTCATACGGTTTGTGACACCTCAGGCAATTATAAGTGATGGGGGGTCTCATTTATGTAATAGGGCATTTGATACTTTGCTTGCTAAATATGGTGTCGACCACAAGGTCTCTACTCCTTACCATCTTCAATCTAGTAGGCAAGTGGAGGTTTCAAATAGGGAAATCAAAAGCATCTTGTCCAAGACTGTGAATGCCAGTAGAACAGATTGGTCAAGGAAATTGGATGATGCGCTATTGGCTTATATGACTGCATTTAAGACTCCGATCGGTATGTCTCCATACCGGTTGGTATTTGGAAAAGCGTGTCACTTGCTAGTTGACCTATAACATAAAGCATTGTGGGCCTTGAAGAGGTTAAATCTTGAGTGCGACATTGCAACTAATCTCCGGGTAGAACATCCCAATGAGCTTGACGAATTTCGGTTTCATGCCTATTCAAGTTCATCATTGTACAAGGAGAAGATGAAATAATTTCATGATAAATATTCCAAGAACAAGGAATTCAAAGAGGGTGATTTGGTACTTCTCTTCAACTCCCAGTTGCGTCTGTTTTCGGTCAAGCTAAAGTCCAAATGGAGTGGTCCCTTTGAGGTAGTGCATGTAACACCTTTTGGTGCTCTGACTTAAAGAACAATAATGGTGAAATCTTCCAAGTGAATGGGCATCGTGTGAATCATTACTTGGGAATTTTTTTAGGATAGACACATGGTGGCTTTGATAAAGTTCAATTGATGATGGTAACCTGCGTCGTGCCGCGACATTAAATCAGGCGCTTCTTGGGAGGCAACCCAAGTGATTTTCCTCTTAGATTAGGCTCTTTTGAACTGACTGGTTTGTGAGATTTGTGTAGGAATTGTTTGATGTAGTGCATGACTCATCCTGGAGAATGCCTAAGTGAGCAGTGGACCGCTGACAACGCTTAAAATTCAGCTGTCAGCGCTGGCCTTTACGCGGAAGCGAAATTTGGAAGTGGACGCGGACTTGTTGAGCTAAAAATGTTACTTCTCTGAAGTTTGATCCGCGTACGCGGTTGGAATTACGCGGCCAGCGATCACTATTCCGCGGCCGCGGTCATTTTTCCACCCCCAGTGGTGGAATTACATCTTTAGTGCTTCAGCTTGTGAAAAGCGCGGTCAGTGGTAAAATTTCGTTGCCGCGCCAGGTAAGGTGGTGTGGGGCCTAGGGTTTAAGTATACATAAATAGGCCCTCATCCTTTTACACTTTTCTCACTTTAGCAATCCATAGCACCCCTTTCACTGTTCATCATACTCCTCTTGTGCATATAAAGTTCATCCCATTTAACAAGTTTACTTCCTACATCAAATCTAGCTAATGGTATGTTCAATCTCTTAATTGTAATTGTAGTTCTTCCTATTTTGTTTGCTTATTTTTAGTCTTTCTTTCTAGTTAGGGTTATTATAGACCTAAATCGTAAGCATGCTTAACCAAGTGATAAAATAAATGGGTAATGTTTTTTTTATGCCTAATAGGGTTTTGGCTGTTTAATTTTGCTTGATAATTGCCAAATTATTTGTGAAATTTAAACCCTAGCTCATGAGCTTTTGGCCAGTGCATGTTCTTTTCAAATTCTGCAGCCGCGGCTCAAATTTCGCAGTCAGTAGATTGATGCTTTGAAAAAGTTTGAACTCATAATTTTACGCGGCCGTGGTGGAATTTCCGCTGTCAGCGGTCAACTTTCTAAGGTCGCGGTTGTTTTTTTGTGGACATCGGAAGGTAAGTTCATAGAAGTGTTATAACTACTTCTCGGATGCGTTCATTTTTTCGCTGTTAGCGGTGGAACTTACGCGGCCACGCCCATTTTTCCGCGGTTAGCTGTGAGTATGTTCATAGGCTGGGTAGTCTGATCCCCAGCTTTCCGTTGCAACGCCTCTTTTTCCGTTGACAGTGGCCCTCTGTGTTTCATCTACTGCAACCTTTATATGCATTCACATCTAATTCCTGATTGAATAACAATGCTAATGAGTTTCATTGATTATGTTTGCAGACAATGGTTCGTTATAGAGGAGGCCAAGATAAACAACCTAGAAGGGGAGAGTCCTCTCGGGGACGGGGATGGGGAAAACAACCAGCAGCACCCCTAACCCTGAGAAGGATAATTGGAAACAAGCAGACTCTACGGAGGCCCACTCCGGACATCTCACAGACTAGCTAGTATGTCCCTTTTAGGGAAATTTCTGAGGGGGAAACTGGCCCAGCTCAAGAGGAGGCACAGTCCCAACGCCGACGTTTTATAAATGAGTCCACCTCTATATCCGACCCTTCAGATAGCTTGGGACTCAGTGATTCTCCACCTCCTTCGGCCCCCAGTACAACAACTCCATCCACCACACCTGCCCTAGTAGAGATAGATAGTGATAATGATGCTTCAGATGATGGCAGAGGTGGTGACACTCAGACAAGGGGATTGGAAAGGTCTCGAAACCCGGTAGTATGGCAAGACCGGTTCGTGAGTGAGAAGCTTATCATAAATTCAGAGAGTGGTGGCCTCTAAGGTCACTCACATTGAAGAGAGCTTTCATTGAGCAGACCTTCTACCTCATAACCCAAACGTAAAAAGGCACTTCAACGAGAGGGTATGGTGGAAGTTCTTCACTAGCAGCTTGATAGAGGCCAATGAATTTGTGGTCAAGGAGTTCTATACCAATGTCGCCCACATCAAACATGACACATACCTGACCAAAGTCTGCAACAAGAAGGTTTTATTCAATGGCCAAGCTCTCGATGATTATTCTGGGTTCAACGATGAAGATGAGACCCAATATCTGGAGAAGGTAGAGCTGGATGAGTTAGCTCGCCCTTGGCTAGACTCTGTGATTGCTATTCCCGGGACTACTCCAGCGTGGCTGGCAGTAGGGGTTCCTATCCTCATGAACACTTTGAGTTTTGAGGCAAAGGGTTGTGCCACATTTGTTTGCAGCAAGATCGACCCCACCACTCATGACAGTGACATTCCACTTTCCCGTGCTCTTATTGTGGGGGCGATTATGGCGGGTTTCTCGATCAATGTTGGGAATATTATGGAAAGGGTGATCAACAAGACGATCAAAAAGGGTGAGCATTCATATCCCTTCCCAAAAATCCATACTATGTACTTCCAAGACCAGGGAGTAGAGGGAAGGGATTATGACACCAAGGTGAAGCCAAAGTTGCCCTTTTCCTGGTACAGTTTGAAAGGCCCAGACAGCCCCAAGGCCAAGAGCAAAGCCACCGCTTCCACAGGTTGATAGCCATCTACTGCCTAGGGGTCTTCTGATGCCATGCCACAGCCTCCAACCGGACCATCAGTCTACATTCCTACCTCAATGCCTTCGTCTTCAGCATACCCTCAAACTGCTCTAAGGGTAAACCAGACACTGGCAGGTATCAACAATTGGCTGCAAGTAGCTTCATCAAAGCTATTTGCTTTATCCACTGTCGTAGCACCCCAGACAGCTCCAGCCAGATCCAGTTGTCGCCATCATTAGAGGAGACTTTGAAGAACTTAGCGGAAAACTAGAAAAAGATTCTGGAGTCCTTGGGCGCACATGAGAAGGAAATCAAGTCCCTGAGTAAGTCGGTGAAGAAGATGAAGAAGATCCAAGATAATCTAAGAAGGAAGTGGCCAAGCTCACTACAACGGGTGATATCCTCCTTGATCTACTCATAGGAGTGTCTGCCCCTACAACTCAGATAGCGCAACCATCACAGATGCCAGAGCAGGAGGCTACCAGTGCGCCAGTGAGGAGAGGGGTGATCCCCCAGACTGAGGATTTGGAGATCCACCTGGAGGAGCCAGAGGGAGATGCATCAACCCAGCCCCAGGACCCTTCCATTTACCCACCCAGTGACTCAGCTCCTATGCAGACATAGGCATCTTAGGGAGTTCTCTTTTACTCTCTACCCCTTCCCCCATTCTATTTTTGCGTTTAGCATTGAGGACAATGCTAATTATTTGGGAGGGGGGGGGGGGGGGGTGATTTGGATATTTGATAATTTTTGGTCTGTAATAACTCTCGACACTATTTTCCTTTTCTTTATTTGATATTCCTCGTACTTTAGATCCGTACGTTTTTATCTTTGGTATGCATATAAAGTTTCTTTTTCATGTATATATTCATTCCCCTCTTATGTATATTCGTCTTAATCCCCTATTGTACATATTCATTTTTACTTTCCGTATTTTTACCTTATAGCTTCTCTTATAATTTCCTTTATAGTTTAGCTTCTTATTTTCTTTAGTAGATTCTTTTTGAACTTATAGCTTCTTTTTACCTTTTCGTGATCAATAAGACCTTGGTTTTCTTAATTTCACGGTTCTTTCCAATGGTGGAATTTATGTGAACCGGGTGTCTCCTCCCTACGATGGATGGCGTGTAAGGGATTGAGTCTATTTTCCTTTTTGTTTTTGTTTTCTTTTATTTGGTAGTAATGAATAAATGTGACTCAAGTAAGCTTCACTCGGAACCAACATATTTAACTTTGACCTCATGGTTAGAGACAAGTTGTGGAAGAGGCTCTCTAGTTGTGACCCTTAGGATCTTGAGTTGTCTAAACTATCATCAAGTGATGTTTATAGCCATATGTGAGTTTTCAATCTAAGCTAAGGTTGTTATGGGCCCTTGACTCTATTCTCTTAACAATCCTGTGGCTTGAGAGGTGAGGTTTTGAATTGCATTCCCAAGTGTCGTGCCAACAAGTCTAGAGCTTGCCCCTAATGTTTTTCTAGGCAAAATCCTAAGTGTAGCTCGACTTGAGAAGTGATTATAGGCTCTCCTTGGTCCCATTTGAATTTTAAGACTTCCATAGCCTATCATTATAATATCCCTAGTCAACCCCTTTGAGCCTAAGCCTTTTCGTTCAATAACCGCATCACAAGCCTTCATCCGTTCTATAATGACCCTCTCTTGGCATCCAATCTTTCCTTAGAATTCATGATGAATATTGGTCAAAAACATAAGTTTGGGGGAGAGACAAGGAAGTGCAAAGTGATAAAAGGTACAAATAATAAAAAGAATTGATGAAAAGGAAAAGCAAGGAAATGGATGAAAAGCCAAAAAGAAACATGTCAAAAAGAAAAGTAAAGGTTGAAAGGATTCAATGAAACAATATCGAAAGTCTTGAAATGATGAGAAAAGGAGAAAAATGAGTGTCAAATAGAATAAAGAGCGACAATGTGTCTCTCTAGTTCCCCCAAGAAAGAAGACAATGACTCAAAGAGTCAAGAAAAATATGAGACAAATTGTGAAAATGGAGTGCTTAAGGAAAGATATTTCAATCATAGTTCATTATGTCCGAATTTGATCCAAAAATCCTTCATTACATCCTGTTAACGCCCTATAGGATTTCAAGTTGAGTGAGCTTACATTAGTGGTGATTTACATGAGGTCCAAGCCTATGGTACTTAGAGCCGGACTTGTGGCATTCTTTTGAGAGCGATGAGCACACTTCTTGATAATCCCGGCTTTAAACGTACATTCTATATGGTGAGATGAGCTCATGGAGAGTAGAGGAGAAATAGTCTGGGATCCACAGTGACCTACGATAGAGAGAGAATCTCTTTGATGAATTAAGTCAACTCTTGAAGCTTTTGTGTCACATTAAATCTATGGAACTCAGAAAGTCATTGCATAATGTTGTCAATAATGCATTTGTGTTGAGGGTAATTGTTAGTCCCAATTGAAGCTTGATGAAGTTACTTTAGGACAACTGAAAGTCTACTTGCTTTGTCTTGTGGATATGGGAATTACCTTGTTTGCTTGAGGACAATCAAAAGCTTAAGTTTGGGGGAGTTGAAAACTAGGGATTTTAACCTAATATTTACTCTCTTTTGCTTAGGTTTTGGGGTAAAATTGCGCTAAGGTATTCCCAAAAACTAACTCAAGGTGTTTACTTGCAGGTTTTGGTAAAAAATAAGGCAAAGAGGCCAAAATAACTTAAAAAGGAACCAATCTTGCAAATACCCTGAACTCACCAGAGCGCTTACAATGCCACTTTCACGCTATAGCGGAAGCTTGATCGCTGAGGCGGAATTCTGAGGGCGGTCGCGGAACTAGGTTCAGAGAGTTGGATTTTGGACTCAAAGGGGACCGCTGACAGCGTCACAAAAGTGCGTCCGTGAAGCCATTGGCGCGGCCGCCGCGGAAATTCCGCTGAGAGCCGTATTGGAGGATCAGAGAGTTAGCAAACTTGGGCAAATCATGAAACGCGGTCAGCGCTTATTTCGCGCGACCGCGCTATTTCCTACCGCTGAAGCGATCAGTATTCTGGTGGGAGTGGAACCAAAGTTCAGATAGGTTACATGAAGTCCAATTTTGAAGAAGCGTGGTCCGTGCTTGTAATTGCGCGACCACGAAAGTCAATCCGTTGGGGCGCCTATTTTTTCGCTAACATCGGAACCTCCATAGGGGCATTTTTGTCCTGTAATTTCATATGTGTATAAATAGTTCTTTTTCACATTTTTAGGGTATCAGATATTTTAGTGAGCTCGTGAACAACAAACTTTTTCCCTTTTGAGTAATTTTAGAGTAGCTTTAGCTTATAATCTCAGATTTTATCTTTGTAATTAACATTTATGGCTATAATTTCATCCACTCTTTTGATTCCTACCTTGATTATGAGTAGTTAGACCCATTAGCTAGGGTTGTGACCCAACCCTAGTGTGGGTATCTAATGAGTCTTTAATTTTAGGGCTTATTTGTTTATGGGTTAGTGATATTTAGCTTGTTTCATGCTTTATATGTTGAATTGGTGGGTGCAAACACTGATTCATGCCTTTTTGACTAGGGTTGTTCTTGAGAAAGAGACCCAAGTCTAGGTAAAATAGGCTAACAAGGAATTGGGGTGAATTTAAGATATTGATAACCCCAATTAAAGGGTAAAACCTAGAGATAGTAATACCTGACTTGAGTCAATTTCACTTGCACTATTGAAACACCCAATTAGGCTTGAGAAAGCCAATTCGGGAAAATTCACCCAAACTACCGAGAGGTATAGGGTGAGTAATTGAGTGTGAGGTTATATCACGAACTCAGGTACAACAAGTTTATCCTAATTTCTAGATCCCGTTAGGTACTCGCCTAGGTGTAAGTTGCTTCTCTAGTGCCATTTATAAATTGAGAAAATCCTTACAAAAATATCATACTTGGCTTATTTTTAGTATTTATTAGCAATACACTTAGTATAAAATCAAACCAACTTATGACTAGGAGTGTAATTAAAAGCAAGATACGTAACTAAGTCGGATAGGCCCAACTCCAATATTCTAACTCCCTGTGGATATCGATCCCCATCCTCTCGGGTAAAAGCTACATCAACCCCTCCTTGCCATTCTATAGTGGTGTAGGTAGGAGCCGATCAGTGCTCATAGCCTCACCATTTGGTTCTTCGGTCGCATATCACAACTTGAAACTCGATTATCCTACCTCAATCGGTATTAGTGCTTCGACACCATAGACCAACGAAAATGGGGTGGCTCCGGTACTCGACTTTGAGCTCGTACGATATGCCCACAGGACTTCGGGGAAAATTTCCTTCCATTTTCCTTTCGCATTGGTCAACCTTTTCTTGAAGTATGGTCTTGTTTGTAGACTCCGCCTGTCTGTTCCCACTAGGGTGATAGGGTGTTGACATAATTCTTTTGATCTTATGGTGCTCGAAACATTTGATTACCTTGATACCGATGTACTACTTCCCATTATCACATACGACTCGACCGGCATCACCGACATATTATGTGGTACCAAATAAAATCAATAACTTCTTTTTCTATGACTTTATCTAATGCCTAAGTCTCAACCCATTTAGAAAAATAATCAATCATAAATAATATAAATTGGGCCTTACCGGTTGCCCATGGAAGGGGACCGACGATGTCCATTTCCCATTTCATGAATGGCCAAGGTGACAAGACTGAATGCAGTAGCTCATGGGCTGATGGATCATCGCGTCGCATTTTCGCACGAACTCCTTCGCATCTTTCTCCATGTCAATCCAGCAATAGTCGACTATGATTATCTTACGAACCAATGATTCGGCCCCCGAATGGTTCCTGCAGGAGCCTTCGTGAACTTCTCTCAAACATATTCAGTGTCTCCCAGTCCCAAAAATATGGCGAGTGGGCCATCGAATGTTCTTCTAAACAGGATGTTATCTTCAGAAGTTGAACCTTGCATGCACAAAACTCTCGATTCGTTAGAATCTGAGGGCAACTTCCCGAATTTTAGGTAATCTATATACTTGTTTCTCCAGTCCCAAGTTACTTGCCGAGTTTATCTCGGCATGGCCTTCTTCCACTATCGATTTCAAGAGTTGTACGACCGTTCCCAAACTTAATTTATCGCCATCAACCGATGACCCCAAGTTAGCCAGAGCATTGGCTTCGCTGTTTTGATCTAGGGGTACATGCATCAGGGTTCACTCCTTGAATCGATATAGTGGTACCTTTAGTTTATCCAAGTATCTTCGCATTCGTTCCTCTTTCACTTCAAACGTCCTATTGACTTGATTCACCATAGGGGAGGAATCGCATTTAGCATCGATCACCTCGGCCCCCTAGCTTTTAGCTAGTCCGAGACCTGCAATACTGGCCTCATTGTTAGTTAATTTCACAGTCCTAATAGGTTGCCTAACTATGTTACCTGTCGGCGGCTTCAACACGATGGAGAGTCCGGACCTCTTTGCATTCAAAGCACAATCCGTAAAGAGGGTCTAGATCCCCGAGGAGGTCTTCAAGGTTAACAACAATTCCTTTTCGACTTGGGGTATTAAGGTCGGTATAAAGTCAGCCGCAAAGTCTGGCAAATTTTGAGATTTGATGGTGTCGATATTCAATATTGTACCCACTAATTTTCACGATCCATTTGGCCAATCTTCTAGAGAGCTCGAGTGTGTGCATTATGTTCCTCAATGGGTAAGTAGTCATGGCACATATGGGAGGGCATTGAAAGTATGGCCTCAACTTTTGGAGGCACTTAGCAAAGCGAGTGACAGTTTCTCCAAGCGAGGATACCTCATTTCGGCCTCGCCTAAGTCTTGATAACATAATATATATGAAATTGTGTACCTTCTTCATCCCACATTAAGACTCCATCTACCGCTAACTTGGATACTGTTAAGTACATGTATAACTATTCGTCTACCTTCAGAGTATGAAGCAAAGGTGGACTCGAAAGGTACCGTTTGAGTTCTTACAAAGCTTGTTGGCACTCTGAAGTCCACGAGAAACTATTCTTCTTTTTCAATAACGAGAAGAACCGATGGCTCTTATCGAAGGATCTCGAAATGAATCAGCCCATGGTAGCTATGACCGATGTTAGCCTCTGAACGACCTTGATGTTATCCACTATGGTGATGTCTTCTATAGCCTTGATCTTATCGAGATTGATCTCGATCCCCCGGTTGGACACCATGAATCCAAGGAACTTCCCGGACCCGACTTTGAATGCACATTTCTCCAAGTTCAGCTTTATATTGTATTTCTTCAGTATGTTGAAGGTTTCCAGTAAATGTTCCAAATGGTCCTTTGCTCGCAGGAACTTAACTAACATGTCGTCAATATAAACCTCCATTGATTTTCCTATATTCTCTTCGAACATCTGATAGGCGTTGGTAGGTGGGACAAGTGTTTTTAGGTCCGAATGACATTATGTTATAACAATAGGTGTCGTATTTAGTGATGAAAGAAGTCTTTTCTTAGTTGCTCGGATCCATCCGGATCTGGTTGTACCCGGAATAGGCGTCGAGAAAGCTGAGTGTCTCGTGGTTGGCCGTCGCATCGATCATGCGATCGATGTTAGGAAAAGGAAAAGAGTCCTTAGGACATGCCTTGTTCAAGTCTTTGTAGACTACACACATTCATAACTTATTTCCCATTTTAGGCACTACCATACATTTGCTAACCAGTCTGGGTACTTAACTTCCTGAATGGAACCTATTTTAAGGAGTTTAGATACCTCGTCTTTGATGAATGTGTGTTTAACTTTGGACTGAGGCTTCCTCTTCTGTTTAATCGTTTGAAACTTCTAATCTAAGCTTAGCTTGTGAGTAGTTATTTCCGGCAAGATCACTATCATGTCAAGATGGGACCAAACAAAACAATATATGTTAGCTATAAGGAATTTAATGAGTTTTTTCCTCAGCTCGGGAGTTAGCCCCTGCCCAGGTATACCTTCCGATCGGGCAGGTGCTCAATCAATATGACTTGCTCTAGCTCCTCAACTGTTGACTTAGTGGCATCAGAATCGTCAGGGGCTATGAAAGACATGAGGACTCCGTAATCGTCATCCTCACCCGTCCCCTGCTTTTCTGGTTCAGTCGGGGCTGGTGATTGCTATTTGGTTTCTTCCTTGGTGACCGAACTCGGGTTATTAGATGTCGAGAGTGCGGATTTTGGTACCACCTCATCTGTAGTGAACCTCTCTTTTGCAGTCGGTTGTTCTCTGTATACTAAGGTGTGGGGAATTTCAACGCCTGATGTAGTGTCGAGGGTACTTTCCTCATGTTGTGAATCCACGACCTTCCGAATAGAGCATTGTATCTCATATCTCCTTTGATCACGTAGAACTTTGTTTCCTGAGAGGTTCCGGTAGTGTTTACCGGTAGGGTTTATCTCCCATTAAGTGGTCTCACATTCCATGTTAAACCCGTTTAAAACTCAGAATGCAGGCACAATTTGGTCTTGTAAACCCAGTTGTTCCACGACCCTCGATCTGATGATATTGGCCGAGCTACCTAGATCAATTAACACATGCTTAAATCGATATTTATTTATGAGTACAAATACTAGTGTATCATTGTGTGGTTGCGCGATGCCTTCAGCGTCCTCATCGTTGAAAGTTACGGTTCCCTCTGCTACGTAATCTCGAGTTCTTTTTTCCCTTGTAATGGACATTTTAGTGCGCTTTAACATCGTGCCCTGGGGACGTCAACCCCATCAATAATCATGTTGATGATATATTGAGGTTCCTGAAGTGATTTTTGGCTCGAATACTTAGAAATTCTCGGAGGTGTCCGTTATTGAATAACATGGATACTTCTTTTCTCAATTGTCGGCAGTCTTCAATTCTGTGGCCATGAGTGCCACGATATTTACACATTAGGCTGGGGCCCTTTTGGGCAGGATCAAATTGCAATGGTCGAGGCCACTTAGTATCTTTGATGTGTCCGATGGCCGATACGATGCCGACACCATCGACGTTGAGGTTGTATTCCGATAACGTTGGTGCTTCCTTAGACCCGATGGGTCTGTCAAAACTGTTTTTGCTCTTGAGCCCCCGGTTATTATGTCCTCGGTCGCTTCTTTTTTCACTTCTCACAGTGTTGCGTCTGGACCCATTACCACTTCGATCTCTATCGTATGGTTGATACTGGTATCTGTTCGATCTTTGTTCATTATCGATGGCCCTTTAGGATTTATCACTATTCCTGATGGGATAAACGGACCCGGAAGGGGCCCCGAGCTAACCTTCTTCGACCCTTATTTTTGATTGGTACTGTTGGCCCATGTCACTGAATGGGTTTTGAAGATTGACAAAAGGCGTCTAGTTGAACCAGGTCCATCATAACATACACTTCTGAATGAAGCAGTTGGATCACAAATCGTACAAGTCTAGGATATATTCAGTGATTGCTAAGTATCAAAGAACTAAGAAAATGTCTCCTAATATGAAAAGGTTGCAAATTGATAAGAGTAGATAGAAGTTGCTTTCAGCTAGGATAGAAATAGAGGAAGGAAGTTGAGTTACAATCAAACTCGTTTACCAAGGAAGAGTTGGATCAGAATTGAATCATGGACTCAACAAATGGACTTTATAAATAATCATTGTATTACTACTGAAAGTGGTGACGCACAAGTGCAAAAGTGAATCAAGTTCTGAAGCAAAAGTTCTAGAGGTTTTGCAAGCAGAATTGTTGTGCGAATACAAAGGCTACAGTTCAACTAGAAGAAACAGTTCCATCGTTTGTATATTGAGTATAGTTGATTGTAGTAGGAGTTTAAATACCGTATCTTATCAGCTTTCATAGAAGCAATTGTAATAGGTACAAATTGTTCAAGTTAGAGTTAGATTGAAAAATTTGTAGAAATTAGCTAGAGGCTAGTTGATACAAAGAGGATTAGAGTTAGTCCTATGATTACAAAAGAGTTTATTTTGTAAGTCCATTTTGGCTCAGAGTTTAGTGAAGAGTTTTGAGCAAATCCTACTGAGGAGTAGGTCGTGGTTTTTTCACCTTTTGAGCCAGGTGTTTTCCACGTAAAAATCTCTGTGTCTTTACTATTACTGCTTAATTATTCCGCAAATAGTAGTAAGTAGTAGACTAAGAAGAACTTGGTTCTTCTTATTAGACAACACTCGAAAATTGGGTACTACACAATTAACTTATAATATTGTGTTGTATTGAAATCTAAAACATTAATTGGTATCAGAGCAGGTTATCCTTGAAGAGGCTAACACCTAGTAAAAGATCAAGATGAGTGCACCACCTGGGAACTGGGAAGGTCAATCAACTGCAAGGCCACCACTCTTCAACGGCCAGTACTATTCTTGGTGGAAGAATAGAATGAAGGATCACCTTATTGGAGAGGACTATGAACTCTGGGACATAGTCACTGATGGACCACTTGCAACAATGAAGAAAACTGCTGAAGGATTAGATGTGCCTAAAACCAGGGTTGACTGCACAGCAGAGGATCTGAAGAAATGAGAGAAGAATGCCAAGGCGAAGAAGTGGCTAGTGTGTGGACTAGGCCCAGATGAATACAGAAGAATCAAAAGTTGCACCACTGCCAAGGAAATCTGGGATACTCTACAAGTGGCACATGAAGGAACAACTCAAGTGAAGAGGTCTAGAGGTACATTACTATACTCTCAGTATGGAAACTTCACTATGAAGGAAGGTGAAACAATTCAGAAGATGTACACAAGGTTCACAACCTTGACTAATGAACTTAAGTCTCTTGGAAGAGTCATCCTTGAAGAAGATAAGGTTGAGAAGATCTTGACAAGGGTTCTGCCTATCTCCAGGGAAAGCAAGATAATTGTCATTCAGGAATCCAAAAATATGGAAACCCTTAGACTAGATGAGTTGATTGGCAACCTTACTGC
>ML261815.1:0-80040 GCA_005239495.1 Nicotiana undulata
GGGGTGGGGTGGCTAATGTAGCATGGGTGTTGCCTTATATGTGAAATTACTCTATTTTGGGGGCCCATGTGGGTAGTTTGTGGCCTTACTTGGTAATTATCACTGTTTTGGGGGCCTGCGTAGGGTATTATGTTGGAAATTGAAGCAACTGTAGTATTGTGGGGGCGTGAATTGTATGTTTTGACATGGATGCCCCCTGAATGTTGTGTACTGGCCATGTTTGGCAAAGTTGAGTTGTTTAGTGACAGCGGGTGGTGAAGTCTGAGTACCCATCCGACTGGCACTTTGCTAGGCTACACTTGAATGTTGTACTGATTTGATTACAGGTACCATGGCCCATCGAAAGTGCCGAAACACGGGTAGCACTTCTGAAGCACCGACTTGGGATGCCTCCCATTTTGAGTCGCAGGAGGCGGAGGACCGTTTTCATGCGAAGGCTACAAAGAGCTGTGTCCCTCAGGTAGCTGTTGACCGGGCAACACTCCGGGTTAAAAACCCAGATATGTACGAGAAGATCAGACTAAGGGGGATGGAGTTCTTGTTTGAGGAGCCTGAAACGGCGAACTTAATGGTTGTCCGGGAGTTCTATGCGAACTGCCCGGAACACATGTGTCGCTCCGTGATTGTTCGAGGAAAAGTGGTAGAGGCCTCCATAGCAAAGATTCGTCATGTCCTGCAGCTGCCACGGTTCACGGGCGACACTTATTACTACCATGCCTCCCCAGGAGTCAATTGGGACACGCTTATTGAGACAATCTGCGTAGGGGGGCAGTCGATCTGGATAAAAGAGAACATCACACTCCATTCCAATTCTTTCACTTGGGACGCTAAATGCTGGTTCACCATAATTTGTAGCAGATTCTTGCCCACTAGCAACACTTCGAATGTGAACAGCTTAAGGGCATTATTGGTCTGGTGTTTTATCAACAAACGGGACTTTGATGCGACTAAGATTATTGGGGATGAGATGTTCCTTCGGTCGCCTCTGATGACCAAAGGGTTTTACTTCCCCTCACTTGTGACGAGATTGTGCCAGCTGGCAAATGTCCCCACCAACTCGGGTGAAGGTTCTTTGGGTCACAGGGCACCTTTCAGAGCAGCTAAGATCACGGTAGGCAGAGATGTACCCGCGCCCATCGAGCTTGATGCTGATGATGACGAAGCAGCCCCCGTGGCACCCCCTCGGAGATCCTACGATGGAGCTGGCACCTCTCAGAGACCCCAGGCTGGGGTGTCTTTCACCAGATCCCAGTCTAGCAGACCCCGGATGCCCTCGTTGGAGGAAGAGGTGGCAAAACTTCGCACCTCAGTAGATGGACTGCACGTACGCCTTGATGCTATGTCCAGACGACAGGCCAAGTCCGAGAGCAGGATGATGGCATGGTTCCGCGCCATTGGGAGGGCCTGCAACATGGACCCCAATTTAGTCTCCGACTCCGAGTGACCACCAGGGAAGTCTCCTTACCCCTTCTTTGCACTATCATTGTTTAATGTCATGGGGACATGCCATATCTTTCTGTGTGGGGTGGGAGACTTGATTCATTGTTGTTGTATATATGCAATTATTTGTGTTTTTGTTTTTGTTTTTGTTCTTGTGAGTAGGTGGTTTTTAATTATGTTAGACATCACTGACATGGCTCGACGATGGACACTTGTCGACGGGTTTCTTGAGAGTCAAACTCGATAAAAAAAAGAGTAGAAAATGTAGGAGACCCTTCCTGATGACGGACCACCTAGACAGTATTCTTGAGGGAAGTAGTCTAACAAAAAGACCAAAAAGATTTTTTTATTTTCTTTTGAGGTAGTGTAGTAACTCCCCCTTGGTTTTTCTTTTGACCACGGTTCTTTTCCAAGGGTTTATCTTGAACCGGGTTAGGTAAAATTTTTTATTTTTATTTTTATTTTTATTTTTATTTTTATTTTTTTAGGACTCTTAGAACTCTCTTGGGCAAAGATGGGTAAGGGCAAGAATGCATCCCTCAGTGTACATACCTGCAAACAATCAAAACGTACTTGAGGGTGCGACACCTAGGCTCACTTGTAGACTCTTAATCTTATGCCTTAATTTTGCACACTTTGTCTGACTTGAATGCTCACTTGAGTGTGTTGACAAAACAATTCGGAATGAGTTACATGCCAAGTGTGTGTGAGGTAGTTCATGTATTCTATGTCTGCATGTGATACCTAGAACTTGCCCTGTGTGTGTGCGAAGCGAAATAGAAATTGTTTGGCTTTAGAGATGATATAGGCATTTCTTTGTGAAGCATGCATAGTTATATATCCACCTGTAAACAGTATACCATAGTTAACCCCTTTGAGCCTATAGCTTGTTTCCTTGTTAACCTTATAACAACCTTACTCCATATGTTTGAATAACTTGATTTTTCGAACCTTGTACCTCCTATAAGCACTTGAATTGTTAAAGAATATATAAAAGTCAAAGTGTAGGGTGGTAATGTGGTGGGCAAAGGAAGATCAGGGAAATAACTGGAAGGCGCAATAAAAAAAATAAAAAAAAAAATAATGAAGGTAGGACAATGAAAATATTGGTCCTAAATACTGATAACAAGAAAAAGCCAGTGCACCTAAAAAAATGGGGGGATGACTTATGAAAGAATGTGTGGAAAGAGAAGTAGGGAGAACATGGAAATTGGGCCAAAACGTAAAGCTAATGTATTAAAAGTGCTTAGGGAGGTTAGTCACTATACCATAATATACCCTACACATCCCTTAGCCTACATTACAACCAAATGAAGCTCTATTGATCTTAGACTGAACAACTCGATTAGTAGAGTATTACACTACGGGCAAACTTATGGTGTATCTGTGTGGCATGTGAATGTTCCTTGTTGAGAGTGAGTGGATTCTTTCCATCTAAAGTTCCCTGATGTCTTTAATTTTATATGTGTGGGACTCTCAAAAGGGTGATGTGAGGGCATGTAATTCAGGAGGAAAAGGCAAGTCTTCACCTCTATCTAGAGTTCTTAGAGTAAGCACAAGTGTGGCATGGCATTAGAGTCTTCACTTGAGGTGTGGCCGTTGCACTGCTTGGGGTTCTCTTTTATAATGGCAGGTGTGACATAAAAAGGGTAATGTATTAGACGATTAGGCCTAAAAGTGTGGTTTAACTTGCTCGAGGACGAGCAAAGCTTTAAGTGTGGGTTGTTGATTAGGACCCTAAGGAACCACATTTTGTATCGTTTTTAATGTAAATATTGGTAACAAAATGCTCTGATTACTGCTTTTCATGCATTGCAGGTGATATATCACAAGAAAAGGACGTTGGAACATTTTTGGAGTCAATTACGGGAAAAAGGAGGCCAATCAAATAATACCCATAAAGTGCACCAAATAATAAGCAAAAGCAGAGTTGAAGCAGGCCTGCCGCGGTCCGGGCGCGGCCGCAGTGCAACCGCGGTAGGAAGCAGCCTCGGATTCAAAGAACCTGTTTTGCCGCGGTCCTGGCGTAACCGCGGTGCAACCGCGGCAGGACGCGTAAACTTCAGGGACTAAAGTGCAAAACACGGGATTTTAAGCCCCAAACCCTATATAAACTTAAGGAATTCGCCCAAGAGAGGGGGAGAATCAGTTTTTAAAGGGGAAAACATCAAAAGCAAGGGCAAGAGGCAAGGAGGAAAATTGGGCATCAATCTTTATTCTCCTCTTTTGTTCTTTTACCATTGATTATGAATTCTTTTGAAGCTTTTGTTATTATTATGAGTAGCTAAATACTTTAATCTAAGGTTTCGTTGGAACCCGTTGGGGATGAATTTGTTGGCATGTTAATATAGTTGTGAATTGGGTATTAATCTCTATTTGTTCAACTACGTTTTGATTGTAGTTAGTTGAAGGGCCCTTAACTAGCTGTTCCTATTTATTATGTATCTGCTTGAGAAAGAATGCATATTTAGGTATTTGTTGAACAACACCACTCCCAGAGTATAGACGAGAGTCATAACTAAGGGTTTAGAGGTTGGGTTAGAGATAATATACCTCGGGTGAAATCTAA
The DNA here is from genome assembly GCA_005239495.1 of Nicotiana undulata. Taxonomy (NCBI): domain Eukaryota; kingdom Viridiplantae; phylum Streptophyta; class Magnoliopsida; order Solanales; family Solanaceae; genus Nicotiana; species Nicotiana undulata. The sequence continues at coordinate 4,010 of ML261815.1, forward strand.
AGTGAACCGTAACGCAAATATAGCTAGCGTAGCTCGAGAGAGTGCGTCTAGTAAATTGTCATAAATGCTTGAGAAAGATTTACGACAATTGGAGAATAGAGACAACCAAATCAAAGATATAGGAGCATACAACTAGGAAAAGAACCAACGGGAGAAACCATTGCCTTAGACCTTTATTCCAATAGTTTATATCTACTTGTTATTTAATCCTAGTTTATCATTTTAGTTAACGATAATAGTAATTACAACATATCTTATTATTCATAAAGTTGTGGAAGCTGATTAAGTAAGAATTTAGTACTTTGAAGCGGCTTTTCTTGATACGTTAACTCCCTGTGGGATCGACTCTGGGCATAATACCCCAAATTATATTTGTAACGCCCACATAGTCTTTCATTAGACACAGTTGAACGTGATCAAAGGCTAAATGGCAAATAAATTGTGTTAGCGCTGTTTCATTGTTCCTGATAATTGGAACTTGTTTTAGGGCTTCGTGGAATTCTATTTGTTACCTCATGACTACGGTGTAGAAGTCCAAATAGCTCGCCGTATTTATGGATAACCCAAAAACTTTTTTCAAACACTTCATTGGACATTGGAGTAAACGAAAGGTGTACACAATTTTCTATTTCTTCTTCTACATTCCATGCAGTAGTCGATGAGGTGAATATTGACACGATAAGTATTATTGTCATAATTACAATGGATCTTTGAGCTTCCATTGCTAGGCAATCTTCTTAGTTTTGGAATACGAAAAAAGAAGAATTGTGTATAGGATTGGTGTTAGGGACAATGAAGAGTGTAAATATTTTCGTTTTATTCAGGATTTATAGCATTTTTTGCATAATTCAAGGTAAAGTAGGATTAGGAATCTTCTTAACCAAATTTTGACCCAATAACAACTCCTAAATTGGATATTTTACGTCTCCATTACAAATTAGGAATTCGTTCAAGAATATATAATTTCTTTTCTTTTCCTACCCATTTTGAAAATTACTAACGCACGCATAATGGGTGCATTTGAAAAATATTTATCTAAAAAGTTCTATGAAACAATTTAAAAACTCGAGTTTTTTTGAAAAGTTTATTAAACCTTATTTTTATTACAAAAAGTACGCTCGACATTATGTTACTTTTTCACTTGTTTAAAAGAATTTGTATACAAACTCTGCAACTTGAATAAAACTGCAAAATTTAGAATACAAGAATATCAACATATCTAATTGTGGTGATGATCTTGGTAGGGAATCAATACCCCCGTTGTATAAGATAATGGTTCATACAACGTTTACTGATAATGGATACTATTTACACACAATATATTTCTAATTTTAATTTTGCAAGGTTCAACCGCCAACACATCATTGTTATCTCCTATTGATTGTATATGAGAAACTTGAAATGAATCGAAAATTTCGAGAAGAGAAAAGAACATATATTTATTATTAAGAGAAAAGGCAATAACCAAACACTACGAAGGAACCAAAGGTATAATATGAGCAACTGATCCAATTATAATGGCAAAGGAAACAAAGAAAAGTGTAAAGATTTTGTTCAAATGACTCAATAACGGAAGATAAAGATATAATTTCTCTATGCAAATGATGGATTATTTAACTTAATTATGGAAAATCAAACTTTCATCCAACATAAGCTAATTAAAGGCTTCATAGATAGTCCAATTATGTTGAATTTCCCTTACAGACACAAGTGTGTGTATATATAACTGTGTGCCGTTAGTACGGTCTTGAGTCACTGACAATTTACACTGTTTCAATGTAGATCTCCACTAATTCAGACAAGAAATATAGTGAAGCTACAATGGAGGAAGTCTCAGAGAGAAGAAGAGAAGAAGGAAATTTTAATTTCTGATAAACTTTAACACATGCGTACACTGTTCTTATATATAGAACATTGTTAACTACTTCTTAACCGACTAACTCTTCTTACCCTCTAACTTTTCTCTAATTACAAATTGGCCCCCACAATTAACCCATTATCACAATACTCCCTCTCAAGCTGGAGGGTGAAATACATTGAGCACTCCTAGCTTGTCCAAGAGTAACTTGTGCTGGGTTGTTCCAAGTCCTTTTGTCATCAAATTTGCCATCTGTTGTTTTGTGGGAATGTAGTTGGTCACGACTATTCCTTCCTTGATCTTTTCTCTTACAAATTGACATTCGATTTCTATGTGCTTTGTTCTTTCGTGAAAAATTGGATTTGCTGCAATTTGTATTGCTGCCTTGCTGTCACAATGTAGCTGTATAGGTTCCTTCACTTAATTTCCCAATTCTTCCAACAGACCCTTCATCCACATGAGCTCTGCTACAGTTGCTGCCATGCTTCTGTATTCAGCTTCTGCAGAGCTTCTACTAACAACTTGCTGCTTCTTGGACTTCCAGGACAACAAAGAGTCACTCAATTTTACCACATAACCTGTCACTGACCTCCTAATGTTTGGGCAGGCTGCCCAATCTGAATCACAGTATGCTGTCAGTTCATCAGTAGCTCCATGTTTCAGTAGAATTCCCAGACCTGGGCTCCCTTTAACATATTTGACAACCCTTAGAGCTGCTTCCATGTGTGACTCTTTAGGATGTTGCATGAACTGGCTCAGTACTTGGACTGCAAAGGATATGTCTGGCCTTGTGATTGTTAAGTACAATAGCTTCCCAATTAGTTTCTGATAGCTACCTGCTTCCTGCAACTCCACATCACTGACGTTGCCAACATGCTTGTCATACTCAACTGTAGTAAGCTTGTGATTTTGTTCCATTGGTGTGGAAACTGGCTTGCAAGCACTTAGTCCAACTTCGGAGATCAGTTGCAAGGCGTATTTTCTCTGATTAAGTAAAATGCCTTTGTTGGATCTCATCACTTCAATTCCCAGGAAGTATCTAAGCTCCCCTAAGTCTTTCATCTTAAAGTTGGTGTGAAAAGTCTCTTTTGCTTCCTGTATCAGACTACTATTACTTCCTGATATTAAAAGATCATCCACATATACCAAAACAATAACAATATCTGCCTTATCTCGTTTTATGAATAATGAATGATCATAGGAGCTCTGAGTGAACCAGTTTGTACCAGTGCATATGTTAATTTGATGTTCCACTGTCTTGAGGTTTGCTTTAGGCCATAGAGGGATCTAAGCAGTCGACACACTTTAGACTCCCTCTGACTGTGAAATCCCTGAGGTAACTGCATGTAGACTTCCTCACATAGTCCCCTTGTAAGAAGGCATTGTTGACATCCATTTGGAAGAGAGGCCAGCCTTTAGATGCTGCAACAGCAATGATAGTTCTGACAGTTACCATCTTAGCAACAGGAGAAAAAGTTTCATGATAGTCCAAGCCTTCCTGTTGTGTTAACCTTTAGCCACCAAACGAACTTTAGACCTGTCAACCTCACCATTGGCTTTATATTTGATCTTGTACACCCATTTAGACCCAATAGCCTGTTTATCAGGTGGAAGATTTACAATCTCCCATGTATGATTATCTTCCAAAGCTTTGATTTCCTGTTCCATAGCAAGTACCCAATCTTGGTCTACTGCTGCTTCATTGTATGATGTAGGTTCTATTGAAGCAGAAAAATCGTGAAGGTATGTCCGGTATGCAGTTGAAAGTTGATTGTAGGAGAGATGATTGGACATGGGATATATATGTCTGCCTAGTAGTTTAGTGGTGACATAATCCTTGAGCCAGAATGGTTGCTTCAGTTGCCTGTGAGGTCTAGTGTTTTCAACAGTTGTAGCAGGTAAGGGTATGCCAGTAGATGATGGTGAGCTAATCAACATATCATTCTGAGAAGCAGGTTCCTCCAGTTGAGAAAGATCATTTTAGTCTTCGTTAACAGTAAGTGTCTCAGAAACATCTGATCCTATTGCAGGATCTGTTAGAATAGGTATACAGTTTGCTTCCTCATCTTGTGAGGTGGATGGTGCACATTGTGGAGTAGTTGGAAGAGATGGAATGGGATAAAAAACAGGATCAACAGATGTTGAATACAATGCCTCTTCATCCTGGTTGTTAGTAGTTTGTTTGACAGGGAAAATATACTCCTGAAATTTGACATCTCTGCTAACAAAGACCATATAAGTATCAAGATCATATAGTCTATAACCCTTTTGTGTTCAGAATACCCAATAAACACTGCTCTTCTTGCTCTTAGTGCAAACTTGTCTTCTTTAGTAAGATTGCAAGCAAACACTTGGCATCCAAACACCCTTAAATGATCCAAGATAGCTGGCTTTCCATAGAGCATTGTATATGGTGTTCTGCCTTGCAACACTGATGTTGGTATTCTATTGATTAAGTATACAGCAGTCCTAACACATTCACCCCAAAACTTCAAAGGTATTCCACTGTGAAACTTCAGTGTCTTAGCAACATTCAGAATATGCCTATGTTTTCTCTCAACTATGCCATTTTGTTGAGGAGTATATGGACAACTACTTTCATGTATGATCCCATTTTCAGCTAGTAAATTCATTACATTTGGCATTAAAGAATTTTGTGCCATTATCTGATCTTAGGGTCTTGGTTTCAGTGTCAAACTAACTCTTTATTATTGCAATAAAATTCTTCAATGCAACACAAACTTCATACTTAGATTGTATCAATCATACCCATGTGTATCTAGTAAAATCATCAACTATAGTCACAAAATAATACTTTCTATCATATGTAGGTGTCTGGTAAGGTCCCCACACATCTAAATGAACCAACTGAAAAACTACTTTAGACTTGCTTTCACTGTTAGGAAACTGCAATCTACTTTGTTTTGCTAGTGGACAAATGCTACAACTTCTTGATTTCCCTGCACATATCTTGTCTTGTAGAGATGATATATGTTGTATAGAGTTCCAGGATGCATGTCCTAGTCTGTAGTGCCAAAGTTGTGCTTGTTCTTCTTTTATTACTGCTCCTACTACTATGCCTGCTGCTTGTGCATATTCCCTTAGTATGTATAGACCATCATATTCTCTACCAATCCCCAACACCTTGCCACTGTAGAGTCCCTGCAACACACAAAAATCAGGGAAGAACTTCACTGTGCAGGGAAGAATATCACTCATTATATTCTTACCATGATCAATATGATGAGTTTCCCCAGAGTCCACTATCCAACTAGTTAAAGGAACATTGGATAGTAAAGTCATAATACCTTCCATGTTTGTGGAGCATTCTTCACTTCCTTGCTTGTTTAGAAGCCCTATGAGCTGCTGATATTGTTCTTCTGTGAGGAAATGGCCTTGTGGCTGAGTGCTTGTCCCTCCCGTCTCTTCAGTTCTTGCATTATTAGCAAAAGTTCTGCTTCCTCCCGGCTGAGGTTTCCTTTTGCTTTTAAAGTCAGCTGGATAGCCAACGATTTTGTAACAGTTTTCCTTCAAATGTCCCTTGTAGCCACAATGTTCACAAATTAATCCAAACTTCTTAGGCTTGAAGACCTGTCCTTTCCCTGCAAGTATAGTTAATGGATCTCTATTTGTGTCAACTACACCTAGTGTTCTTTGACTCTCTTCCCGTGTAACTATAGCATATGCCTCATTTACAGTCACAACTGGTCGTTTGAGAAGGACATTGCTTACACATTGCTGTAGCTCTCATTTAGGCCCATGAGAAATGTCAACAGTCTCTGGTTTCTCACGTGTTCTAATGAAGGCCTCGAGTCCTCACAATCACATGTAGTCATATAATCATTCCCTTGTTTAAGACTAGTAATCTCTGACCACGGATGATGTATTCTAGTCAGACTACATCTATCAAATTTCTCCTTAAAATCACTCCATACCTTCCTAACACTAGGTGCAAGAACTATACTCGACATCAATTCATTAGAAATTGTACTTCCAATCCATGACAATACAATCGCATCACATTTTTTCCATTGTGATATTAATTCTCCTCTATACGAGCTTTTAACACACGTTCCATCTACAAATCCAAGATTGCCTTTCCCCATAAGTGCTAGCTTCATTGCCCTACTCCACAAGGCATAATTTTCTGGCCTTGTGAGCTTAATTGGAATTAAAACTAGACCTGGTGTATCTGACGCTGGAAAAAATAGATGACAATTGTGCTCGAGTGAGGTTACCTGGTTTACTGCAAACTCTGCTTCGTCTCCGGTGAATTTCCCAAAGTTTTAGCTGATTCGCCGAAATACCTCATCGCAGCTAATGTCCTCACTCTCGCTGCTCTGATACCATGACAATTTTCACTGTTTCAGTGTAGATCTCCCTTAATTCAGACATGAAATATAGTGAAGCTATAATGGAGGAAGTCTCAGAGAGAAGAAGAGAAGAAGGAAATTTTAATTTCTGATCAACTTTAACACATGCGTACACTGTTCTTAGTGTTAACTACTTCTTAACTGACTAACTCTTCTTACCCTCTAAATTTTCTCTAATTATGTCACGACCCAAAAACTAGACTAGTCGTGATGGCTCCTATCATGGAACTATGCTAGCCAAGAATTCACATATTTACATAACATTTTCATAAATTCTAAAACTGTTTTCAGTATTTCATAAACATCTTTAAACTTCCAAAGCGTTACGCAAAACCAAACAAATGAACAGTCTAATCACTACCCCAAAAGCAAGAAAGGGAAAAGAGAAGATCCGAACGCTAAACAACTATCTCGAAATCCCAACACCGGATCCACAAATAGGGGAAAGAAGCTAACGCCCTAAACCGGCACCTGTATCTGCACACAATGGTGCAGGGAGTAATGATGAGTACGCCAACTCAGTAGTAATGAAAATAAATCAAGTCTGAACAGTATAAAACACATAGGAGCAAATCATCGAATCACAATAAGTAAAATCTTTAGTCCTAACAATGTATATTTTTGGTTAATACGCTTTGAAAGCAGATTACAGAAAAAAAAAATCCTTTGAAAAATATGATTTCCAAGGATTTAAGACACAGTGCCCAAGAAATCTGAGTATAAAAATGAAATGAATCATAAATGGTTACTCAGGAAAAATAAGTATCATAAACAGCCCCTCAAGCAAATCATCACTCGAAAACAGTCACTCAGCACGCCTCCCAATCACTCATTATCACCCCTCAGGAAACCTCACTGTCACTAATATCTCCCAATCACTCGTCACTCGGCACTCGCACTCAGTAGGTACTTGCGCTCACTGGGGGTGTACAGACTCCGGAGGGGCTCCTACAGCCCAAGTGCTATATTGTTGCGGCGTGCAGCCTGATCCAATATACATATGCTTTGGCGTGCAGCCCGATCCAATATACATATGCTGAGGCGTGTATCCCGATCCATATATATATATATATATATATATATATATATATTGCTGCGGCGTTCAGCCCCATCTATATACTCCTCACAACATAGGCTCTCGGCCTCACAGAGTCAAAAACCTCACACAAGCCACTCGGTCTATTAGTAAAAATGGGGTACTCGACCCAAAACAGTATTTATCACAAAAACAGTATAAACATGTCTGAGTTTCGAAAACAGTTTAACATGGTATGACTGAGTGTAAAAACATAATCAATACAGTGAGGGAAATTCAGAAAGTAGCCGCCAAGGGGTCTAAACAGATCGACACAAGGCCCCAAACATGGCTTATAACCCAAATATAGAAAAGTAAAAAAATACGCTTTATCATGTGATTTAAAAACAATTACGCAACTCAATAGTTGCCACGGGAAGGACCAAGTTCCAATCCCCAAATCAGTGCACGCCACACATTTGTCATCCAGCGTGTGCGTCACTCCAAAACAGTGAGAAGATGCTATGTCCGGGGTTTCATACCCTCAGGACATGATTTAAAGTCATTACTTACCTCAAACCAGCTCGAAAAGCTACTCCGCAATACTCTTGCCCCTCGAATCGGCTCCCAAATGCTCCGAGTCTATCAAAATCAGGTTTATAACATCAAAATATGCTAGGGTAACGAAACCCAATCAAAAACTATCAAAATTAGGCACAATTCCTAAAATTGGCCAAACCCGACCCCCGAACCCACATCTCGGAGTTCAATAAAATTTACACCACAAGAATCCCCATCTTCTCGCGAGTCTATACATACCAAGAACACTGAGATCGGAGTCCAAATGACCCTTCAAATTCCCATTTTAAGGTCTCTTAATCACAAGCCCTAATTACCCATTTTAGCACCGATTTTCCCCAATTTTCACCACTAATCAGGCCTTTAATCATACATAAACGAGTTTTAAGTCCAAAAACCTTACCTCAATGAAGAAATATCGATTTCCCTCTTCAAAAACCCTTCAAAAGCTTCAAACTCGCATGCCAATGGTGAAAGAATGCCAAAAATTCTCTAAGGACCCTTTATATATGATCTGCCCAGGGATTTCCGCACCTATGGCCTTATTAGCGCACCTGCGAACCCGCACCTGTGGTCCTAGGTGCACACCTGCGCATATGACTTGAACCCCCAATTTTCGCACCTGTGATAACTTCTTCGCACCCGCGCTTCTGCATATACGACCACCCGTCCGCACCTGCGACCCCTTCACGAATAGCCAAACTCCGCACCTGCGCAAGGTCTTCTCACCTACGGTATTCCTTCCGCAGGTGTGACCACACAAGCAGTCGTGCACCAACAACACCTTTGCTGCATTTTTCAAAGTTCAAACCTTCGTTAACCATCCGAAATCAATCCCGAGCCCCTCACGGCCCCAACCAAATATACCAACACGTCTCATAACCTCATTCAAGCTTAGTCGAGCCTTCGAAACACCAAAAACAACGCAAAACACCAAAAATCACATCAAACTCAAGCCTATGAACTTTGAAATTTCTAAATTTCACCAAGGAAGCCGAAACCAACCAAAACACATCCGATTGACCTGAAACTTTGCACACATATAAAAAATTACATTACAAACCCGCTCCAATTTCTGGAATTCCATTCCGACCCCTATAGCCTTTTTCCCATGCCGACCGGAAATCTCCAAAAACCAACTTTCGCCAATTCAAGCATAATTCTACACCGGACATCAAAACCACATTCCGAACACACTCCTAAGTTCCAAATCACCTAACAAAGCTATCCGAGCAATAAAATACGGATTCCGAGGTCGTTTACCATGAAGTCAACTCCCAGTTGACTTTTCCAATTATAAGGCTACTTAAGAGACTAAGTGTCTCAATCCTCACTACAACCACTCCGAACCCGAACCAACCGACCCAACAAAACACACAAGAGCTGAACCACACAAAATGAAGAAGAAATAGAGGAACCTTAAAGGAAAGGGTTTAAGGAAGAGTCGCCACCTAACAATTTTAATGGTGCGTTAGGGCACCTAGAGTTGATAACTCATGAACTAGTTCGCGTTACCAGAGATTGGGTAAGTGCTTGATATCCCAAGGGAAAGGTGTTAGGCACCCCTCAAGATCCACAACTGTGGGTCCCAGCCAATAAGTTTTGTGAATTTGGATGGTGAACAAGTAACAAGCAAGGTTCATATAAGAGGGGATTTCAAACAAGCCTAAAAATCTTTAAAGCGTTTGGAGAAAGAATAAAATAAACATTTGAAAGAGAAATTGTCCTATGTTTAAAGTAATACGGATCACTTCAATGCAATACCTGGTAGGTCACACCTTGAAGAGGCGGCTACACGTGGTATTAGCGCACCGATCATCATATCCGTATTCTACCCTCCCCACCCCGTAAAGGTTGTTTAAGAAAGCGTGTGTTGGTTACGAATGCTTATTGCGTGCCATTACCCGTCCCATTCTATAAGTCCTGGAGGGTGTTTAGGACTACTAATCCTACAAGGCAGGAACTAGGCTGAACCCTTAGGTTTAAAGGACAAAATACTAGGCGGCATACAAAACAAGTAGGATTGTACATATAAGGGAACATATAAAGACAAAGAAAGGCTCACATGTCCCTCCACACATAGACATGTAAGTAGCATGCCTCAAACACGGTTAAAGTCTCAAGACAAGAGTTCAAAAATAGGAATTTTAGTAAAATAGTAGGTCATAGGAATCTTAGTTGGAAAACTTAATGAAGGCAGAAGATTTAATTAAGACCGAGTGACTTGAAGGATAGTTGATTTTCAAAAATACAGTAGCTAAAGGCAGCGGTGAGATTTAGAAGTACGCAGTAATTTAAAGCTTTCAGAAAAACATAGAAGAAAGTCATTAAAGCATGGGTTTGAAGTAATATAGTGATTTTAAAAGATAAACGACTAAAATACCGTAGCTTAACATAGAGTAATAGTTATCAGTTTACAGAGAACTGTAGTAAAAGAAGTAGTAAGATGGTATCAAAATTTAGTAACTTATATCAAAATATAGTAACTTTAGGAAAATACAGAGCAAGGATTCGAAATTGCATGATTTTGAGTAGAGTGAGGTATCTTTGAAAACCTAGTAGTTTAAAAATATAATAGGACAGGAATCAGTAAAAAATCAGTAAAAAGAAATAGATGCACAACTTCAAGACTGTTTAAAATTGAGCAGAAGTTTTAATAAAAAGTAAAGTGAACTTCAGTGAGGTAAAACAAGAATGGGAGCAGCAGGGTTCAAAATGTTTAGAGGGGGCTGATCAAACTAGTAGAACATAATTGATTTGATTTTATACGTATTAGGCCTAAAGTTTGCCTAGGCGTTGTATGCATTGCCTACTTATTTTCAAAGGGTGAACATGCATATTTGGATTCTGATTTCAATAGATACATGTTTGCAGGAAATTATTTCAAGTAGATTAAACATATTTTATGGGAGTATTAGATTATGTTAACTAGGCGTTCAAGTTCTGATAATAAGAAGTCCTAAAGGCAAGATATCTAATGTACAAAGTATCGTCCTAAAACATGGTTTCTATATGTCATGTTTATAAAAATGCATGAGCAATACATTATGGCAGCTTTTGTTACTCATTTAGTTATACTGGGAACATGGTGGCAGATGGTATGAATATAATAGACGTGTTGAAATGAAGAACCTAAACATGATTTTTAATGCATGGTATGCATGTCCTAAGCATGATACTATTGCACACATAGGGAAATAAATCATATAGTCATGATTTCTACCCATACTACACTAAACATGCATAGTTCCCTCCCATATTCACTATCCAGCCCCAATCATTTGTTCACAAATTATTACAGACCATAGAAAAAGAATTACACTAATTGCAAAGAGAAAAATAAGAAGTTATTTTATAGGGAACCTTCAAACAGGCCCAACCTTCCAGCCTCACCCCTTTCGAGCTTCACAGCCTTACATAGCCTGGGTGCGGCAAAGCTCCCAAAGGCCCTTGTGAGGGCCCTGGCCAATACCAGCACCCAACAATTGCCAAAGTTGAGATAGGTGCAGTGTAGAATTACATGCCTCAGTGTGTCAAAGTTCAGAGGGAACTCAAGGTCCCTAAGAAATTCTCACACTGAGGGTGTGGAATCTAAAGGTCTAAGAGTAGTGTGAAGTGCAAGAAGGAGTAGTTTAAAAGAGTTTCGAAAATAAGGGATTTGTTGCAAGACAGCAGAAGCACTAGTTACAGTAGCTCAACAGTATAAGATTGAATACAAGGGCCATGGGGAAAGGGAACACGTAGACCACATAATGCTAAAGGAGATACAGAGACTTATGAAAGCTCATTGAAGCATGACTACCCAAAATCAGAAGATTCAGGGGATCAAGAAATGGTCAAGCTTAGACATAATACTAGACAGTAACAGGGACAATTATAACAGGTAAGATAAACAACAGTTAGAAGCATGTAGATCAAGAAGAGCATACAAAGTGCAAGGGATCAGGGGAATTAGGGAGTGGTAAAGTATAGGCATGACAATATACAGCAACAGGATACAGGCATAGCAAGTAGAAGTTATGAATAGGCAACAATCATAATACAGACTTAGCATGTAAGTCAGAAGAGATAAGACATGGTAAAGTACTAAAACAAAGATTCAATTGCATGTTAAGCAGTAGAAGCATAAATAGAAGAAAATCAGGAAGATAATAAACTGAAACAATAATAATAAGCACATTGATTGGAGACTTGAAGATTAATTAGGACATACCAGTAAGAGGGCAAAAGCAGGATGTAAAGAGCAAAGTGGTAACACAATATTAGCCTTGGCTTACAGCCAGATAATAATAGGCAAGAGCAGAGGCAGTAGTAGAACAAAGAGAGAAGAGAAATAGCACAAGAGAATGTAGAATAGTATTGATGTCTGTGTTGTTGAAAAGCTAGAGCTTTTATAGTTGAAAAACGAGTAGCAAATATGGTAAGAATCACAATAGCATGGTAATCAAAGAACTCAGAATCAATCAGTCAGGAAATCAAGACACGGTTCCCTTAAGTCAAGGGATCTCAAGAACTCAAACGGTAAAACATATAACATATAAGGTAAATAAAGTCAGTACAAGACTAAATAAGGAAGGAATCATAGTTTATTAAGTATAGGGTAAACAATTAAGGCTAAGTTCAAAATATTCTAATTAAGAAAATAGACAATAAGAATATAGTACCTCATCAGACAAGTTAAGTGAATCGATTGATTTGAATAGGAAAAGTAAAAATTGAAGTCTCGAAGGAAAGTTTATCAATCAAACCCCAATATATGGAGTTCAGAATCAATCAAAGAAGAGTCACAATTCTATATTCATCATATAAATAGACAAGAATGACCAGACATAGCAAAATAGGCAGGTTGAACAAGTGTTAGTAGAAAGATGCAAGTCTGAGCAATCGAGATAGACATAAGCACATAGTTGTGGTATAAGTTAAGCTAATAGAACTCAGTAAACATATTCGAGGCAGATAATCACGACAACTCAAACAAGAAACAAGCAGAGTCATGCTAATACACATAACCAACGAAGAAGACTTAGTAAAATTAGGGCTTTTAACACAAGCAAGATAAAAAGCTAGTAGAATCACAAAATCATCATGATATGCAAAGAACAAACTTAAAAGCAAGAAGAAACTCAGTTCAAAACAAGCATAAAAAGGTTATGAGAAACCCTAGTTTTAAAAGGGAGTAAAAACGTTTAAAAGTCGAAGATTCTTAAATATTGAGTCAAGAATAATGTAAAACATAAAGAAACGGGCTTGAATCGTTTAGAAACACCATAGACCTGAGAGGTTTAGGCAAAAATTAGGGTTTCCGAGAGGATTGAAGATAACCGAAAAACCTGCCGTGAAACTCAAAGATCGTGGTGCATATGGCGTGGTTATGTCCAAACCCCACTGGGGAGGTCGGGAACAACCAAAGAAAGATCCCCATGTGCAAGTCAGCATGGCCCAGACCCTCGAGGGCTTTAGAGATGAAGTGAGCTAGATGGAGGAGACATCATGGAGGCTCGCAGTCGAAAGGATGATGGCCGGAGATGGCTTGAGGAAGGCGGAGGAGCTCCATTGAAGACGAAGAGACAGAAGTATCTAGAGACTTTAGAGAGAGAGATGGGAGATAGAGAGATGAGGGGTCTCGAAAGAATGAGACGGGGAAGGGGTGTTAGGTAGAGTTAATTAAGGAAATGTTAAATTGGGCCGTTGATCTAATTTCATCAACGGCTCAAATTGATTTTGGACTAGGCCAGGTTAATTAATTGGGGTCTGGGTTGGGGTTAATTGGGTTAAAATGTGGCTAAATTTGAAAATAAAAATGGCTACTAGTTAAATACCCATAAAAAGATAATTAATTAATAAAAAATAGCTAATAATTGTATAAAAATAAAATTTAGTTAAAATAGGTAAGATTACAATAATCAAACAATATTAAAATGTAAGAAACATAAATTCGAATTTTAAAAGGTATAAAATATCTAATTAGGCCATAATTGCAAAATGATTGTAATTCTAATTAAATAAGACACAATTGGCCAATTTATAAAATAATTGGATTTTAATAAGTAAAAAGTTATTATGAATGACATACTGAACTGGAAAATATTTTGAGATTATTTAGAGCACAATTTATGAATTATTTAAATATGAAATATTAAAATAAACAGGAAAATAATTTAATAAAAATGTGGAAAAATAGGGAAAAATACTCATTATTACAAAGAGTATTTTAGAAAGCTTATGTGCATATTTGAAAATAATTTGAGGAAAAATTGGGTATCAACAGCTGCCCCTCTTTACCCGGGAAGAATGAAAGAGTTGTCGGGGAAAGATATGATGGCCAATTTTGACCGAGATGAAAGTGTGGGATAGAATCTGGCCGCACCCTAGTTTTTGAGCTGCCTACATATCCCTGGTTTTACAGGAATCAAGCCGTATGTAGTTCCGGGATCATCAGCGAAATATACCGGTGATGTTTCACAAGAACGGACGCAAGGTGCATGGTAGGGTAAAAGTAGGAAGTTCCTATGGGGTGGTGTCGGAGAACTGGAGCGGTCTGTTCCTATCTGGTTGGCTGTTCCGGACAGGTTACCTACAGATATAGAACAAGCGTATATTGCGCATAATATAAACATGATGCAAGTTCCCGTCGGACTATGAATGTTGTCTTTGGACAATTAGGATGATGTCCTTAGACCATGATGTCCTGGGCCATGAATCGCTCAACGCGGGATTCGCAGGCTATGAAATGATGTTATCGGGCCATGAGGATGGTGCCTCTGAACGATGATGCCTTTGAATAATGATATGCAAGTTGAAAAAGAGATCCGCAGGCTATGAAATGATGTTATCGGGCCATGAGGATGGTGCCTCCGAACGATGACGCCTTTGGACAAGTCGGCGATATTTCAGCCCATGAAGAATGCAGTAGTATGATTTTGGCAAGACAGAGCTTAGTCTTGCGAAAAGAAAGAGGGCAGAGCTTAGCCCGAAAGAAAGCGTAAATAAATAAGGTGACTGCTTTGAAAAGGTAGAAAGGAGCTTAGCGTAATAAAGTAAGATGCGGAGAGAGGTAGCGTAGAACCTCGGAAGGCAGAATGATAGCCTTATGCAACACAGGAAATAAAACACAGGGGAGGTAGAGTAGAACCTCAGAAGGCAGAAAGGTAGCCTTATGCAAATGCGAATGCAGATGGAGGTAGAGCTTAACCTCAGAAGACAGACTGATAGCCTTATGCGATGCGAATGCAAATGGAGGTAGATCTTAACCTCAGAAGGCAGACTGATAGCCTTATGCAATGCGAATGCAAATGGAGGTTGAGCTTAACCTCGGAAGGCAAAAATGTAGCCTTATGCAAAGATGCGAATGCAAATGGAGGTAGAGCTTAACCTCGGAAGGAAGACTGATAGCCTTATGCAATGCGAATGCAAATGGAGGTAGAGCTTAACCTCGGAAGGCAGAAAGGTAGCCTTATGCAAATATGTGAATGCAAATGGAGGTAGAGCTTAACCTCGAAAGGCAGAAAGGTAGCCTTATGCAATGCGAGAAAATGCGGGGAGACGGTTCTTAGTATCGGAAGGCAGAATGGTAGCCTTATGCAGTGCGGAAAATGCGGGGAGACAATGCTTAGTCTCGGAAGGCGGAATGGTAGCCTTATGCAGTGCAGAAAATAAAACGGTAGTAAGAGTTCTTAGCTGGTGATAAAGTGCGGTGATACGATTGTTGCGAATGAAGTATCTTTTGCAACGATGATAATAGTAAGCGTTGGCATGTGCGATGAGTTCGAGAGCGTATCTTTGAGAAACATGCATCTGGTGGGGATAATGAGATGTATTGGGCTTTGCCGTATTTGTGCCTGCATCCAAAGAAAAATCGTGAGTTCCATAAGGGGGAGGGTTAGTTCGTATCCCTGCTGGCTCGGATCGGCCTGTTTGCTTGATGATGATGACTTTGTTTGTACCATAGGGGTAGCGTTGCTAAGACAAGCTGTTTTTAAGAAATAAATATGCATGGTTTTATAAAAATATGATATAACATATAATAAAAAATAATTTCTTTGGATGAACCGACGACCACGACGCAGTTCGAGACATTGCAACCTCTCTTGCTGCAGAGATTTGAGGGTCCTCCTCAACATTTTTCCCTAGTTTGATGGGTGAAGGCTTCTGGCTGTTACTGGTGCGGTGCTTGGCTGAACTTGCTTCGGAATTTTGAGGTCCCTCCTCAAAATTCTGCCCCAGTTTCCATTCGTGGGGGAAAATGAAAATTTTATTAAAATATGACCGAACCCATAGGGCTGCTTACGTATCCCCTCTTAAACGGGAATCAGGTCAGGCGTAGTTCAATTTACAACATTGATAGAAGCATAACAATTACACATAGTAGCGCTTGACTGCGTCTGAATTGATTGGTTTAGGCAAAATTTCTCCATCCATTTATGCTAGTATGAGTGCTCCTCCTGTTAACACTCGGTGAATCATGTACGGGCCTTGCCAATTGGGAGAGAATTTCCCCTTTGCTTCATCTTGATGAGGAAAGATTTTCTTTAACACCAGCTGTCCCGGTGTGAATCGTCTTGGTTTGACTTTCTTGAAGGCTCTGGTCATTCTATTCTGATATAGATGACCATGAAAAACCGCGTTCATTCTCTTTCCGTCTGTGAGGGCCAATTGCTCATAGCGGCTTCTTACCCATTCGGCGTCGCTGAGCTTGGCTTCTTGTATAATTCTCAAAGATGGAATCTCAACTTCAGCAGGAATGACGGCTTCTGTACCGTATACCAACATGTAAGGAGTTTCCCCGGTTGATGTGCNCTGGTAGCCTTAACAGATCCATTCATTTGAGGTCTGTATGCTGTAGAATTCGTGTGCTTGATCTTGAAGGTTTCACACATTACTCTCATCAAATCACTGTTGAGATTGGAACCATTATCGGTGATGATTGACTCTGGAACTCCAAACCGACAAACAATGCGGTCGCGGACAAAGTCGGCCACGACCTTCTTGGTAACTACTTTGTAAGATGCTTCTTCGACCCATTTGGTGAAATAGTCAATGGCAACCAGAATGAACCTGTGTCTGTTGGAGGCGGCATGCTCGATTGGTCCAATAACATCCATGCCCCAAGCGGCGAATGGCCAGGGTGAGCTTGTTGCATTAAGCTCGCTAGGAGGTACCTTTATCATATCCCCATGTATTTGACATCAATGGCATTTGCGGACATACTGGATGCAGTCTCTTTCCATGGTCATCCAGAAATAACCAGCCCGAAGTATCTTCTTTGCTAGAACAAACCCGTTCTTATGAGGACCGCATGTACCGGCATGTATTTCCTCCAACAGCTTCGTTGCTTCCTTTGCCTCGACATATCTTAGCAAACCCAGATCGGGAGTCCTCTTATATAGGATTCCTCTGTTGTGAAAGAAATTGTTTAATAACCTTCGAAGAGTGCGCTTTTGAGCAGCGTTTGCAAGATCTGGGTATTCTCCCTCTGCCAAGTACTCCTTAATGTCATGAAACCAAGGCTTTCCATCCGCTTCTTCTGGGCGCAGTAATCCGGCTGATTGTGAATCCCCACTGGAATAGGATCAATGAAGTTCTTATCTGGATGTTGGATCATAGATGACAAGGTGGCCAGCGCATTGGCGAACTCATTTTGGATTCTGGGAACGTACCGGAATTCAATCTTTGTGAACCTCCTTCTCTATTCCTGCACACGATGTAGGTATGGCTGTATCTTGGAATTCTTGGTCGCCCATTCTCCTTGGACTTGGTGTATTAATAAGTCTGAGTCCCCAATTACTAATAATTCCTGAACATTCATCTAGATGGCAAGATTGAGCCCAAGGATGCAGGCGTCATATTCAGCCATGTTGTTGGTGCAGGGGAATCTGAGTTTGGCAGATACCGGGTAGTGCTGACCGGTTTCCGAAATCAAGATTGATCCAATACCCACGTCTTTGAAGTTTGCAGCCCCATCAAAGAACATCCTCCAATTGTCGTAGGATTCTGCAATGTCCTCTCCTACGAATGACACTTCCTCATCGAGGAAATACGTTTTCAATGGTTCGTATTTTCCGCCCACAGGATTTTCAGCAAGATGATCGGCTAACGATTGTCCCTTGACCGCCTTTTGAGTCACGTAAATAATATCGAACTCACTTAACAGGATCTGTCATTTAGCTAGCTTTCCAGTGGGCATGGGCTTCTGAAAGATGTACTTGAGCGGATCCATCCTTGATATGAGGTATGTTGTGTAGGCACAGAAATAATTCCTCAGCTTCTGTGCGACCCAAGTCAAAGCACAACAGGTGCGCTCTAATAGAGAATACCGGGCCTCATACAGAGTAAACTTCTTGCTGAGGTAGTAAATTGCTTGCTCTTTCCTCCCTGTTTCATCATGTTGCCCGTGAACGCAACCAAAAGCTCCATCTAATACGACTAGGTAGAGTAATAGGGGTCTACCCGACTCTGGGGGTACCAAGACTGGTGGTGTTGAGAGATACTCTTTGATTCTGTCGAAGGCTTTTTGACAATCATCAGTCCATTTGGTGGCAACATCCTTTCTTAGCATTTTGAAAATTGGTTCACAAATGATGGTAGACTGGGCTATGAACCGGCTGATATAATTGAGCCGTCCCAAGAAGCTCATAACATCCTTTTTTTTCTTTGGTGGCGACAATTCTTGGATGGCTTTGACCTTTGATGGATCTAGCTCTATTCCTCGACAACTGACAATGAACCCTAGCAGCTTGCCGGTAGGAACCCCGAACGCACACTTTGCGGGATTAAGTTTCAGATTGTATTTCCTTAACCTGTTGAAGAACTTTCTCAGATCCTCCAGGTGATCAGCATCTTTCTTTGATTTGATGATGATGTCGTCCACATATACCTCGATCTCTTTGTGAATCATATCATGGAATATAGTAGTCATAGCTCTCATGTAAGTGGCCCCTGCATTCTTCAGACCGAATGACATCATCTTGTAGCAATACACTCCCCACGACGTAATGAAGGCCGTTTTCTCAGCATCTTCCTCATCCATCCAAATCTGATGGTAACCAGCAAAACAATATACAAAGGACTGCAGTTCGTGCTTGGCATAATTGTCAATTAAGATATGTATGTTTTGCAGGGGGAAGTCGTCTTTCAGACTGGACCGATTGAGATCCCGGTAGTCGACGTAGACTCTGACCTTCCCATCTTTCTTTGGTACAGGCACAATGTTAGCTAACCATGTAGGATATTCGACCACTCGGAGAACCTCGGCGTTGATCTGTTTGGTGACCTCTTCTTTGATTTTCAAGCTCATGTCTGGCTTGAACTTTCTGAGCTTTTGCTTCACTGGCGGGCACGTTGGATTGGTTGGCAGCTTGTGGCCACAATAGATGTACTGAGGCCATTCATGTCGTCATATGACCAGGAGAATATGTCCTCATATTCCCTTAAGAATTCCGTATATTCCTTCTTTTCTGATAGTGACAGATGAATGCTAATGCATGTTTCTTTGGCGATCTCTGCGTTTCCGAGATTGACGACCTCAGTCTCGTCCAAGTTAGACTTAAGTCTGTTCTCAAAGTTCTCAACCTCCTTAAGAATGTCCTCAGGTATATCATCCTCGTCTGACTCGGGATCCGTTTGTTGCGTTGCCTCGTTGCAGGTCATGGTCGTCGGTTCATCAAGATAAGTAATAGTAATGTTGTATAAATAAAGTAATGGGGAGGAAAACAGTAACAAGTAAATATAAGATTTATAAAGAAACTGGAAATGCTTTGATAAATTGAATAATTGTTTGAACATAGGAGCTCTTTCTTGCAGAAATTAAAAATGCGAAAAGGAAGAAAATTCTTTAAATAAATAAACTATAAATAATGCTCGTTTTGTTAGCCTTGCTACCCCGAGGCTCGACGGGCTTTGGTTGTCTTGACGGACCAATTGTTGAGATGTGATCGCTTGCTCACGACTTGTATGGAAGGGCCTTCCTCCCCCTCCTCTTCAAGAATGACACAACAATCCATATCCTCATAATCCATAAATAGATCCCTTATTGCCGCTAGAGCTTCCTCTTCGCCTGTACCATATGTGATGTCAACTGGCTGGAAGGTCTGCTCTATGCGGGGTATTGGCTGCTCCAACGGGTAATAGGGGCCGCGCCATGGTGGCGACCAGTCCTTGAACTCCTTCCAAGTGTACTTGTACCCGAGACCAAAAGTAGTATCGTGCTTCTTGAGTGTTATTGGCTTTGTTATTCCTTAAAGATGCTTACCGAGCCCTTTACCCGGATTGTACCCTTGCCAGTTCAATATGCTTTCGGTCTTACTTCCCCACCACTTGTCTTTGTCAATGGCGTTAACACGTTCTATGTTGTGATAGATTTGTCCGCCCAACTTCCTCCTTCCATCGATGACCAAAAAGGTTTGGCGACCGTAAATATGGTTGCTACTGTCGCCATGAATGATGACCTCTTGATGATTCCATTCAAACTTCACATCTTGGTGTAGGGTTGATGCCACGGCCCCAGCCACGTGGATCCAAGGTCGTCCCAACAGTAAGTTGTAGGACGCAGGCACATCTATTACTTGGAAATCTACATCGAACCAAGTTGGTCCCATCTGTAAGCATAAGGTGATTTCTCCCATGGTGGACCTCTGCGAACCATCGAAAGCCTTTACGTTGATCTCTCCTTACTTTATCTCATGTAGACTCTTGCCCAATCTCTTGAGTGTGACAAGCGGACAGATGTTGAGGCTGGAACCCCCATCAATTAGGATCCTTGTGATGAAATGATCCTCACATTGTACAGTGATGTGTAGTGATATGTTATGCCCTAGCCCTTCGGGCGGTAGCTCATCTTCATGGAAAGTGATCTTGTGACTCTCTAGTATCTGTCCCACCATATTGGCCATTTCTCCACTGGTGATATTGTCTGGCACGTATGCTTCACTCAGCACCCTTAGCAAAGCACTCCTGTGAGTTTCAGAGTTTTGTAACAAGGAGAGGATAGATATCTGAGCTGGCGTTTTGTTCAACTAGTCGAGGATTGAGTATTCCTTGGCTTGTATCTTTCTCCACTGATCGTCTGAACCTGTTTCAATGATTGGGGGACGGTTGTTGTCCTGCTTTCTAGACGCGGCCAAATGCTCGGGGGTATAAATTCTGCCAGTTCTTGTCATACGATGTGCAGCGATGGCTTCTTCAGACTTGCCTTTACCTTTCCACCTTGCTTCAACGGTATAGTCCGACGGAATGGCATCTGAGTAAAAGGGTGCTGTTGTTGACATTTCCACTGGAATAGGTGTGTTCATTCTTATTCCCGCCGGAGTATATGTTATAGATGGCCGGATTGCAACTTCGAGCGGTCGCACAAACTCGACTTCGATCGGTCCTGGGGCTTTTCCCTTGGTGGGTGGTCTTGATTCAAAATCAAGTGGAATGGACATGTTTACCTCAACTTCCTCAGATGGATGCATCTGGACTACGATCGGATTAAGAGTAATCGCAGGCTTCTTCGGATCACCCTCGGCAATTAGCCCAATTGATCCCTCGGGATCTCAACCTCAATCATGTGGACACTGCCTTTATGGTCGGGCAGTGGATTATTGCGAACATTAGGAGCAAGGTCCTTGGCTACAATGATCTTGTTATCTATGAGGGTTTGTATCTTGTCTTTCAGGGAACGACATTCCTCGATGGTGTGTCACTTCATGCTGGAGTGGTAAGCACAGGTTTTGTTTGGGTTAAACCACTGAGATGGGTTCTCAGGGACGACAGGGGGGATGGGTGTGACATAATCGGCGTCTTTAAGTTTTTCGTATAATTGGTCAATGGGTTCAGCTATGGAAGTATACTGTTTCAGTGGACGACGGTCGAAGTTTGGGCGAGGTCTCGGGAAGTTTTGGCCATTAGGTGGTGATTGATAGTGAGAAGGTTGGGAATTGTAGGCATTATAGACGGGAGCTGGTTGTGAGTATCTGGGCGAGGTATGCTGATATGTGGATGGTGGAGTTTGGTAGGTGGGTGAGGATGTTTGGTATTGAGATGAAGGTGCTTGGTAGCTTGGAGCTGGTTGGTATGTGAAGGAAGGTGCGGGGTATACTTGGTATTTGGGAGGGGACTTGGCTTGCTGTGCCACCATCACGGCTCCTACATCCCTTTTCTTGGACACACCACCGGATTGCAGAGCTTTATTGGTATCCTGTAAGGATTCAAAGTTAGTAACCATACCGTTTTTGATGCCTTCCTCGATTCGCTCTCCCAACTTGATGATATCAGAAAATTTATGTCCCTCGACCATCATCAGCCTCTCATAGTACTGAGGATCCTAAGCGCGCATAAAGAATTTCTTCATTTGTTCCTCTTCTAAGGCCGGTCTGACCTTGGCAGCTTCTGACCTCCAACGAGTAGCATACTCGCGAAAAGTCTCTGTTGGTTTCTTTTTCATGTTCTGGATGTAGAACACATCCGGTGCATTCTCCGTGTTGAATCTGAATCTATCCATGAAGTTCGTATCCATATTCACCCAATTGATCCATTTCTTTGTATCCTGGTTGATGTACCAGGATAGTGCATCACCTTTCAAACTCCTCATGAAGAGTTTCATGCGGATCCTTTCATATTTCCCCACACCGACTAATTTGTCGCAGTAAGTCCTTAGATGGACTCTCGGGTCACTAGTACCATCAAACATCTCGAACTTAGGAGGTTTGTACCCCTCAGGCAGTTCAATATCGGGTTGTATGCAAAGATCTTCATAGTTCAATCCCTCAACCCCTTTAACTCCTTCGACGCCCTGAACTCGGTTAGTCAATTTCTTGAGTTCCTCGGCCAGATTCCTGATGAGCTTATCCTTCTCGTCGGACTCATGGGTATGCTGTGTGGAATGAGCTACAGTTTCCACATAAATGGGGTTGTCGTAAGCCTGGAAGTGGTCTCTCGTCTGATCCTGGAGAGCTGAGTGTTGTAGTGACATGTGTTGCGTGGTGCTGGTGGAACAGGATCTTTGGGGTGATTGGGTTGTTTGGAGATGTTAGTGGGTAAAGTAGGGTTCAAAGTATTTTGGAAGTGAACGTCTGGGACGTTGAGGGAGAATGATAAGTTGGCCAAATTCTTGACTTGGTCAAGTTCCTCTTGGAACTTCAGCAACTTCTTCTCTAGTGGAGTCATACCCTTGTGCAGAACCTGAATACCCCGACCATCAGCGATCTCAACCTATTCATCCCTGTTGTCTTTTCTAGTACCACTTGCATCTGCCATCTTGGTTTTACCCTTACTTTTCCCTTTAGGAGGACTAGGAGGAGGGCCCTTTGATCTGGTGCAATAAGTTGTTGATGCCAGAGTGTACGAACTAACCTTTGGGGAAGGGGAATAACTAAAAAAAAAGGTAGTGAGATTAGTGAGGATTATGAAGAATATTACGGTAATTTAAACACGTAATGCGAAAAATGTAAAACACATCCTAAGTTGGGGAACCTCTTTATGCCCGAGGTAGGCCTAACGACAAATTAATTTGGAGAACTTAAATACTAAATGCCTCATTTTATTGATAATAAAAATAGACAAATCCAACTTGACTAAAAATATACGAAAATGTAAAATGTCACTAATGGCCAGTGGCCTTATTACATCAAAAGCAAAGTAAAGACAAATCCTATCTATTTGGCCCCAGAAGGACCTTTCCCAGACTCGGCACCTCTACTTGCCTTGATCAACATTCCCATCTCGCGGAGTCCCAGCAGTAAGTAGGTCTTGGCTAGGATTCCCACTTCAGCTCCCTCGGTCTTTTGACAAGTCTCGATCCTCCTAAGAAACTTTTCCTCCAGGTCAATTATGCCTCGTTCCAAGTGTGCTAGCCTCTGGGTAGAAGTGATGGCCATGCCGAATCTGGGGACCTCATGCCTCATTTCTGCAAAGTAAACAGGTTAGGCCCTTATCCCCACCAGACTCGACTATTAAACATCAATAATTAGCATGAGAATTTAAGTTCTCCAAACAAATGCACAGAACGTAACGGCGTCCTTTTGGGTTCCAGGGAAACCTAATGGACTTTGGGCAAGACTATCTTAAGGGCTATTGTGCGGACAACACGTTAGCCTGGCTAGGTTTGACCATGATGCATGCAACATACAATAGAGTAAGGTTTCTATTGGGGTTTTAGACTGGTACTCTTGAGCGTACAACTCAAGGGGGAAGGCACGGAACTGTCGACTGCACCGCTGATCGACTAGTTTTACCGCAAATACGCCTTTCCGAATTTAGGGGGTAATAATATTGGAATAACGCAACCACTCATTGTAAGCGTTGCTATAGGATTTTTGTTTGGCACGAGTGGAATATGAATGCGGAGCATGATATGTAATAATAAGCATTAAAACAAATAGGCATGTATTTTCACGTTGAGGAAAACGGTAAAGAAAGGAAATACAACAGTTATAATGGAAAGCGGTTACAAAGAAAACATGAAGATATGTTAGTTATGTTCGGGTGAAATAAATACTTGTAACAAGTAAACAGTTAACAACATATAATGGGGAATAAAAAAAAGCGTAAGCATTTAAATGTAAACTAAAGGTCCAAATTCACAAAGCAAATTGTAATGGTATAAGCCTAGGGAAGATTCCCCAGCAGAGTCGCCATGCTGTCGCGCCCCCTTTTTCTATCGCACTGGTTAGGTACGGAGAGATCGGGTTTATGACATTTGGATAACTCCTTAAAGGAAAGGGTTTAAGGAAGAGTCGCCACCTAACAATTTTTATGGTGCTTTAGGGCACCTAGAGTTGATAACTCATGAATTAGTTCGCGTTACTAGAGATTGGGTAAGTGCTTGAAATTATCCCAAGGGAAAAGTGTTAGGCACCCCTCAAGATCCACAACTGTGGGTCCCAGCCAATAAGTTTTGTGAATTTGGACGGTGAACAAGTAACAAGCAAGGTTCATATAAGAGGGGATTTCAAACAAGCCTAAAAATCTTTAAAAAGTTTGGAGAAAGAATAAAATAAACATTTGAAAAAGAAAATGTCCTAGGTTTAAAGTAATACGGATCACTTCAATGCAACACCCGGTAGGTCACACCTCGAAGAGGCAGCTACACGTGGTATTAGCGCACCGGTCATCATATCCGTATTCTACCCTCCCCACCCCGTAAAGGTTGTTTAAAAAAGCGTGTGTTGGTTTACGAATGCTTATTGTGTGCCATTACCCGTCCCATTCTATAAGTCCTGGAGGGTGTTTAGGACTACTAATCCTACAAGGCAGGAACTAGGCTGAAACCTTAGGTTTAAAGGACAAAATACTAGGCGACATACAAAACAAGTAGGATTGCACATATAAGGGAACATATAAAGACAAAGAAAGGCTCACAAGTCCCTCCACACATAGACATGTAAGTAGCACGTCTCAAACACGATTAAAGTCACAAGACAGGAGTTCAAAAATATGAATTTTAGTAAAATAGTAGGTCATAGGAATCTGAGTTGGAAAACTTAATGAAGGCAGAAGATTTAATTAAGACTGAGTGACTTGAAGGATAGTTGACTTTCAAAAATACAGTAGCTAAAGACAGCGGTGAGATTTAGAAGTACGCAGTGATTTAAAGCTTTTAGAAAAACATAGAAGAAAGTCATTAAAGCATGGGTTTGAAGTAATATAGTGATTTAAAAAAATAAACGACTAAAATACTGTAGCTTAACATAGAGTAATAGTTATCAGTTTACAGAGAACCGTAGTAAAAGAAGTAGTAAGATGGTATCAAAATTTAGTAACTTTTATCAAAATATAGTAACTTTAGGGAAATACAGAGCAAGGATTCGAATTTGCATGATTTTTAGTAGAGTGAGGTATCTTTGAAAACCCAGTAGTTTGAAAACATAATAGGACAGGAATCAGTAAAAAGAAATAGATGCACAACTTCAAGACTGTTTAAAATTGAGCAGGAGTTTTAATAAAAAGTCAAGTGAACTTCAGTGAGGTAAAACAAGAATGGGAGCAGCAGGGTTCAAAATGTTTAGAGGGGGCTGATCAAACTAGTAGAACATAATTGATTTGATTTTATACGTATTAGGCCTAAAGTTTGCCTAGGCGTTGTATGCATTGCCTACTTATTTTCAAAGGGTGAACATGCATATTTGGATTCTGATTTCAATAGATACATGTTTGCAAGAAATTGTTTCAAGTAGATTAAACATATTTTATGGGAGTATTAGATTATGTTAACTAGGCGTTCAAGTTCTGATAAATAAGAAGTCCTAAAGGCAAGATATCTAATGCAAAAAGTATCATCCTAAAACATGGTTTTTATATGTCATGTTTATAAAAATGCATGAGCAATACATTATGGCAGCTTTTGTTACTCATTTAGTTATACTGAGAACATGGTGTCAGATGGTATGAATATAATAGATGTGTTGAAATGAAGAACCAAAACATGAATTTTAATGCATGGTATGCATGTCCTAAGCATGATACTATTGCACACATAGGGAAATAAATCCTAGAGTCATGATTTCTACCCATACTACACTAAACATGCATAGTTCCCTCCCATATTCACTATCCAGCCCCAATCGTTTGTTTACAAATTATTACAGACCATAGCAAATGAATTACAATAATTGCAAAGAGGAAAATAAGAAGTTATTTTATAGGGAACCTTCAAACAGGCCCAACCTTCCAGCCTCACCCCTTTCGAGCTTCACAGCCTTACATAGCCTGGGTGCGGCAAAGCTCCCAAAGGCCCTTGTGAGGGCCCTGGCCAATACCAGCACCCAACAATTGCCAAAGTTGAGATAGGTGCAGTGTAGAATTACCTGCCTCAGTGTTTCAAAGTTCAGAGGGAACTCAAGGTCCCTAAGCAATGCTCACACTGAGGGAGTGGAACCTAAAGGTCTAAGAGTAGTGAGAAGTGCAGGAAGAAGTAGTTTAAAAGAGTTTCCAAAACAGGGGATTTGTTGTAAGACAGCAGAAGCACTAGTTACAGTAGCTCAACAGTATAGGATTGCATACAAGGGCCATGGGGAAAGGGAACAGGTAGATCACATAATGCTAAAGGAGATACAGAGACTTATGAAAGCTCATTGAAGCATGACTACCCAAAATCAGAAGATTCAGGGGATCAAGAAATGGTCAAGCTTAGACATAATATTAGACAGTAACAGGGACAATTATAACAGGTAAGATACATAACAATTAGAAGCATGTAGATCAAGAAGAGCATACAAAGTGCAAGGGATCAGGGGAATTAGGGAGTGGTAAAGTATAGGCATGACAATATACAGCAATAGGATGCAGGCATAGCAAGTAGAAGTTATGAATAGGCAACAGTCATATTACAGACTTAGCATGTAAGTCAGAAAGATAAGACATGGTAAAGTACTAAAACAAAGATTCAATTGCATGTTGAGCAGTAGAAGCATAAATAGAAGAAAATTAGGAAGATAATGAACTGAAACAATAATAATAANNNTTATAACATATAAGGTAAATAAAGTCAGTACAAGACTAAATAAGGAAGGAATCATAGTTAATTAAGTATAGGGTAAACAATTAAGGCTAAGTTCAAAATATTCTAATTAAGAAAATTGGCAATAAGAATATAGTACCTCATCAGACAAGTTAAGTGAATCGATTGATTCGAATAGGAGAAGTAAAAATTGAAGTCTCGAAGGAAAAAGTATCAATCAAACCCCAATATATGGAGTTCAGAATCAATCAAAGAAGAGTCACAATTCTATATTCATCATATAAATAGACAAGAATGACCAGACATAGTAAATAGGCAGGTTGAAAAGGTGTTAGTAGAAAGATGCAAGTCTGAGCACTTGAGATAGACATAAGCACATAAAGGTGGTATAAGTTAAGCTAATATAACTCAATAAACATATTCGAGGCAGATAATCACGACAACTCAAACAAGAAACAAGCAGAGTCATGCTTATACACAGAACCAACGAAAAAGACTTAGTAAAATTAGGACTTTTAACACAAACAAGATAAAAAGCTAGTAGAATCACAAAATCAACATGATATGCAAAGAACAGACTCAAAAGCAAGAAGAAACTCAGTTCAAAACAAACATAAAAAAGGTTCAGAGAAACTCTAGTTTTAAAAGGGAGTAAAAACGTTTAAAAGTCCAAGATTCTTAAAGATTGAGTCAAGAATAATGTAAAACATAAAGAAACAGGCTTGAATCGTTTAGAAACACCATAGACCTGAGAGGTTTAGGCAAAAATTAGGGTTTCCGAGAGGATTGAAGATAACCGGAAAACCTGCCGTGAAACTCAAAGATCTTGGTGCTTATGGCGTGGATGTCCAAACCCCACCGTGGAGGCCGGGAACAACCAAAGCAGGAGCCCATGTGTAAGTTAGCATGGCCCAGACCCTCGAGGGCTTTAGAGATGAAGTGAGCTAGATGGAGGAGACATCATGGAGGCTCGCAGTCGAAAGGATGGTGGTCGGAAATGGCTGGAGGAAGGCGGAGGAGTTCCATTGAAGACGAAGAGACAGAAGTCTCTAGAGACTTTAGAGAGAGAGAGATGGGAGATAGAGAGATGAGGGGTCTCGAAATAATGAGACAGGGAAGGGGGTGTTAGGTAGAGTTAATTAAGGAAATGTTAAATTGGGCCGTTGATCTAATTTGATCAACGCAGATTGATTTAGGACTGGACCGGGTTAATTAATTGGGGTCTTGGTTGGGGTAAATTGGGTTGGGTAATAGGGTTAAAATGTGGCTAAATTTGAAAATAAAAATGGCTACTAGTTAAATAACCATAAAAAGATAATTAATTAATAAAAATAGCTAATAATTGTATAAAAATAAAATTAAGTTAAAATAGGTAAGATTACAATAATCAAACAATATTAAAATGTAAGAAACATAAATTTAAATTTTAAAAGGTATAAAATGTCTAATTAGGCCATAATTGCAAAATGATTGTAATTGTAATTAAATAAGACCCAATTGGCCAATTTATGAAATAATTGGATTTTAGTAAGTAAAAAGTTATGATGAATGACATACTGAACTGAAAAATATTTTGAGATTATTTAGAGCACAATTTATGAATTATTTAAATATGAAATATTAAAATAAACAGGAAAATAATTTAATAAAAATGTGGAAAAATAGGAAAAAATACTCATTATGACAAAAAGTATTTTAGAAAGCTTATATGCAAGTTTGCAAATAATTTGAGAAAAAATTGGGTATCAACACCGATAACACCACATAACTGAAATTTCACAATTCCACCTAACCCATAAACCTTAGAATCCAATTTCCACTTCTAAACACTCTATAGGATCAAAATTCCACATCTGTAACTGAATAAGTCTGAACACGATGCATCAAGCTATATCCGTAACCCAAGATGTAATCACATTATATACCACATGACTCACACTCATAGCGATAACTCCCATTCACAATGGCTGCTCAAACAACCCAATTTTGGTAATGAACCTCTTATCAAACCAAAGCCTCATTACAACACTTTTATATACTGAAAATGATGAATGAAACACACAGAAAGTCATAACCATTCCTCATATCAACCGGTCATGGAGTTCCCTCTCCCTCGGCAAGGATCATAGTAAATTTCTAAGCCGGATCACGATGGACCCATCACATTCATCAAGACTATTCTAGGAACATGACACATCGATACAATCTAAAGCCACAACATGTGTGACCTGCACACTAATAAACAACAGTCCAAGTGTACTCAAATCATGGGAAAAGTTCTCAAATTAGAGAGCTGTAACGCAAGCTTACCAGTACCACCACAAAACGATGCTAAGAACTCATCACACACCGCAAGACCAAAACACACGAATCTAACCCGAATAATCATACCTCCACCTAACTCTGCTACAATCCGTGATCCCATCCAAACGCTGGTCCACATGAAATACTTCAAGCCACCCTGCTCAAAATCAATAACCATGCGCAATTCAACATCAAGTACTCCAAGTGCATTGCCATAACCACGGAAAATCGGACGATACCATGCCACTCAAACCCGAAAGAACATAACCAATACATCTCAATCCCTCAATACCTAATTACTTACCTTACTCAAATCTAGCTATAAAGTCTAAGTAGAACCGCACCATATGTGCATATAACCAACAATCACAGCTCCTCGCAACACCGAGGAGTAACTCATAGATCACCCCAAAACACGAATAAATTCAATGACAGTCAAATGGTACATCCCTCAACAATAGCAAATTCGGAGTCAACAATTCCGACCCGGTGCAGAACACACACCCATACTTAGCCTACAACAACCATAACTCAACTCTGGTCACCCACAACAGATAGATAACTCTCCGAAAGTTTACAATGACTTAATCATGGCACAAACTACTCTCTGACTAACCTTAGCTATTTTCTCACAGTCCATAACCACAAAACCATCTAATCACGAAAACTCTAAGTCTCCCAATCCATCAAGCATACAAATCACCATATCCGATCCCAGCTACACTTCTCGAATCTCTAATACTCAATCATTTGGCGAGGGATATTCCTAAAATTCTTCCAGGCCACCAAACAAACTTGAATATCAGCAGTCGATCCAACAAAAGAGCACCGAATTACCAATAAACTACCCTTAACTCAACCATATTGCCGTTTCTGAAATGTAAGCCCTCATCAAGCCACACCAATTAGTGATATCATTTACCTAGTCGTCTGAACTGCCAATGTTGCCTATGGATTTCTTACCTTCCTTCCAGCACTGAACCGTGACCTCACATATTAAAAATCACAACTCTACCCAACATACCCCATACGCCATGCCATCCTGTGATAAATATGAGAACTTCATGCTCCCTTCCGGGCCACAAACAACTACGAGCACAACTAGACAAGAACATTACATTTGATCCCATCTATAATTAAAATCACTACACACCACATGCTCCTCACGCCAGTAGGAAATATACACCTCTAATTGTGGTAGAAACCATCAAGAACTATCTGAGTCCCCTTTTGTACCACACCAAACCGTCAGGACTGAATCCTTCTAACTCAACCAAGCTACGCAGGTCACCAAAATCCAAGAGCATTGCTAAGAATCACATGTAAAAAACCTCATTACCTCATAAACGCCCAATGAACTGATCATATTCCTTACCATGCCTATCTGACTTAATTCCCAGCTGTCTTATTAATCCAAGTTCCTTCTGACTTACCCTCGAATTGATGCCCTTCCCTGCCATAATACCGCAATTCTCAACCCAAACTCACCTCACGAGACCCAAGCATATCACCATACTGTCTAAGGATCATAAGTCGCTGAATACTCTCTCGAATATCCCCAAAAACACCACATTCAAAATACTTACCCTGAAGAGGCTTCCGGCAAATCTAAATCCATTACCTCCACTTTCCTGATACCGTTAGATAGAATCCATGATAATGTAAAGACACCACAAGCCTTTACACCTTCTACGTAAATCTCAGTTCTAGCCCAATTCACACCTTGGAGATCCTCAATTTCTACGTATAACCTTGAATCCATCAGAACCATTCTCGAGGGTCATCCACTCGACGCAAATTTCAATTACCCCAACCAAGCAGACAGAACGACCTGACCCCGTTTTCAAACCACAGACTAGGAAAGAAATCCACACATTTGAAGCAACAAGTAAACTCGTACACTGCACACACTCTACCTTTTACAATTACAACTCAATCACTCAATGAACCCATCTACCCATAGAGTACATTACAACTTGTATCGAAGAATTTCCATTACTCAAGTCATTCCCAGACTCCACCTATGCAAGTCATAACTGATTCACCAATATACTTCGAACCGAAACCAATACAACACATCGTGCAATCAACTTATCATCAATAGACTCCCCCACTTGGATCAAAGACAATGATCAAGAAAAACAATAACTCACAATGCCCATATGCTAACACTGTCACCATACCGCGGTGAGATGCAACTAAATCCTTTATAAGCTCATATGACGCAAACCATCTAATATCTCAAATTCGTATGCAAATATCGCATTTGTCATTGTAACAGCCAATGCCAACTTTCACAAGCGACCTAACTCAAATTGCAACATATATCAATTACCAATAAAGAGGACTTGCTACAAATCCACCTAAGGGCCACACAACCTCAGAACACCTCGCGGGAGATAACCGCGCATGTTTAGCCTCAACTGATATCATCTCTATACCCTTCCAAAAATCATAACTATAAGGCAATCACTACACCCTTCTGCATTAAAACACAACCAAGGCCTATCCTCGAGGCATCAAGATACGCGTTATAAGAACCTGAAGCCGATGGCAGAACTAACACTGGAGCTGTGGTTAAAGAAATCTTGAGCTTCTGGAAGCTATACCTCACACTCGTCTGACCACATGGATACTCTCACTGGACACCACGTGCTCCAAGTATGCTACTAGTCTGAGCCAAAAATTCACACTTGGAGAACTTTGCATAAAGCTTCTCCTCCATCAATCTCTATAATACCCTCCTCAATGCTGAGTATGCTACCCCTGGCTACGTGAGTACGCCAGAATGCCATCAATGAATATAATAACAAAGGAGTGCTAACACGGCTGAAATACACCGTTAATCAAATACATGAACTCTGTTTGGGCATTGGTCAACCCAGTACATCACCAGGAACTCATAACACAATAGGAAAATCCACTTTACTCCACAACTAAACTACACGGGAGGTCCTTCAATACACTCACAACTCGAGGCCATATTCTAACTCAAGATAGAAGTCAAATACTCAATGGTTCTTGCTATGTCTCCCGCCAACATTTTATCACAATCAAAATACATGAACACGTCTAATCATCAAATTACACTCACCATGTAGACATCTAGTCACAAAGTCCAATCAATAAGGACACAAACGGACATATAAGTCCCCAAATGCATGTGCTCACACAAACAAAAATCTCAGCACTCCAGCCACAGATAAAATTCGGCTTCAAGTCCTCCAGACTGGCCCATTATCAATCTGCTAAAAATCACATCTCACCCATGGAAATCACAAGCCGTTGATGCACAACCGATACCGAGTGCTCACGTGCGCCATCGAATACATGAAAGGAATTTTAAGAGTTACGCTTTTGGCTGAATAAATGGATTCGCACGATAAGAATTCAAGAATATGAGATTTTTCCTAAGGGTTCTGCAGCCTCTCGAAGATAAGTACAGACGTCTCTGTACCGATCCGCAAGACTCTACTAAACCTGCTCATGACCGGTGAGTCCTATGTAACCTAGGCTTTGATACTAACTTGTCACGACCCCAAAACTAGACTAGTAGTGATGGCGCCTATCGTGGAACTAGGCTAGCCAAGCAATCACATAGTTACATAACATTTTCATAAACTCCATAACTGTTTTCCGTATTTCATAAACATCTTTAAATTTCCAAAGCGTTACGCAAAACCAAACAAATGAGCAATCTAATCACTACCCCAAGACCCGGAGTCACTCTGTCATGAGCATCTACGAGTAGTACAAAATAAACTCTACTGTCATAATACATTAAGTCTCGGAACGAGGAAGTAAAACAAAAAACAAGAAAGGGAAACAAGAAGTTGGGGACGTTGAACATCTACCTCGAAATCGCAACACCGGCTCCACAAATAGGGGAAAGAAGCTAACACCCTGAACTGGCACCTGTATCTGCACACAACGGTGCAAGGAGTAATGATGAGTACGCCAACTCAGTAGTAATGAAAATAAATAATGTCTGAAACGTATAAAACACATAGGAGCCAATCATCTAATCACAATAAGTAAAATCTTTAGTCCCAACAGTGTATATTTTTGGTCAATAAGCTTTGAAAGCAGATTCCAGAAAAAAAAAAGCCTTTGAAAAATATGTTTTCCAATGATTTAAGAAACAATGCCCAAGAAATCTGAGTATAAAAATGAAATGAATCATAAATGGTTACTCAGACAAAATAAGTATCATAAAGAGCCCCTCGGGCAAATCATTAGTCGAAAACAGTCACTCAGCATGCCTCTCAATCACTCAGTATCAGCCCCTCGGGAAACCTCACTGTCACTCATATCTCCCAATGACTAGTCACTCGGCACTCGACACTCGCACTCAGTAGGTACCTGCGCTCACTAGGGATGTACAGACTCCGGAGTGGCTCTTATAGCCCAAGTGTTATATTGTTGCGGCGTAAAGCCCGATCCAATATACATATGATGCGGCGTGCAGCCCAATCCAATATACATATGTTGTGTCGTGCAGCCCGATCCAATATACATATAATGTGGCGTGCATCCCGATCCAATATACATATGATGCGGCGTGCAACCCGATCCATGTATATATATATATATATATATATATATATATATATATATATATATATATATATATATATATATATATATATATATATATATATATATNNNTGTATATATATATATATATACATTACTGCGACGTGTAGCCCGATCCATATATACTCTTCACAACATAGGCTCTCGGCGTCACTAAGTCAGAAACCTCTCACAAGCCCCTCGGTCTATCAGTAAAATGGGGTACTCGATCCAAAACCGTATTTATCACAAAACAGTATAAACAGGTCTGAGTTTCGGAAACAGTTTAACATGGTATGACTGAGTGTAAAAACATAATCAACACAGTGAGTGAAATTCAGAATGTAGCCCCCAAGGGGTCTAAACAGATCGGCACAAGGCCCCAAACATGGCTTACAACCCAAATATAGAAATAGTATAAAAATATGCTTTATCTTGTGATTTAAAAATAATTACGCACCTCAATAGTTGCCACGGGAAGGACCAAGTTCCAATCCCTAAATCAGTGCACGCACACAATCGTCATCCAGCGTGTGCGTCACTCCAAAACAGTGAGAAGATGCTAAGCCCAGAGTTTCATACCCTCAGGACAAGATTTAAAGTCATTACTTACCACAAACCAGCCCGAAAAGCTACTCAGCAATACTCTTGCCCCTCGAATCAGCTCCCAAATTCTCCGAGTCTATCAAAATCAGATTTATAACATCAAAATATGCTAGGGTAACAAAACCCAATCGAAAACTATCAAAATTAGGCACAATTCCTAAAATTGCCAAACCCGACCCCCGGGCCCACATCTCGAAATTCGATTAAATTGACACCACAAGAATGCCCATCCTCTCGCGAGTCTATACATACCAAGAACACTGAGATCGGAGTCCAAATGACCCTTCAAATTCCCATTTTAAGGTCTCTTAATCACAAGCCCTAACTACCCATTTTTAGAACTGATTTTCCCTAATTTGCACCACTAATCAGACCTTTAATCATACATAAACGAGTTTTAGGTCCAAAAACCTTACCTCAATGAAGAACTATCGATTTCCCTCTTCAACAACCCTTCAAAAGCTTCAAACCCGCATGCCAATGGTGAAAGAATGCCAAATATTTTCTAAGGACCCTTTATATATGATCTGCCCTGGGATTTCCGCACTTGCAGCCTTATTAGTGCACCTGCGGTCCCAGGTGTGCACCTACGCATCTGACTTAAACCCCCAATTTCCGCATTTGCCCTTCCACATATACGACCACCCGTCCGCACCTGCGACACCCTCACGAACAGCCAAGCCCCGCACTTGCACAAGGTCTTCGCACATGTGGACCTCGCGCCTGTGGTATTCCTTCCGCAGGTGCAACCACACCAGCAATGGTGCACCAGCAACACCTTTGCTGCATTTTTCCAAGTTCAAACCTCCGTTAACCATCCGAAATCAATCCCGAGCCCCTCGGGGCCCCAACCAAATATACCAACACGTCTCATAACCTCATTCAAGCTTAGTCGAGCCTTCGAAATACCAAAAACAACGCAAAACACCAAAAATCACATCAAACTCAAGCCTATGAACTTTTAAATTTCTAAACTTCACCAAGGATGCCGAAACCAACCAAAACACATCCGATTGACCTGAAAATTTGCACACATATCAAAAATGACATTACAAACCCGCTCCAACTTCCGGAATTCCATTCTGACCCCTATAGCCTATTTTCCACTGCCGACCGAAAATCGCCAAAAACCAACTTTCTCCGATTCAAGCCTAATTCTACACCGAACATCAAAACCACATTCCGAACAAACTCCCAAGTAAAAAATCACCTAACGAAGCTATCCGAGCCATAAAATCTGCATTCCGGTGTCGTTTACCAAAAAGTCAACTCCCAGTTGACTTTTCCAACTATAAGGCTACTTAAGAGACTAAGTGTCTCAATCCTCACTACAACCACTCCAAACCCGAACCAACCGACCCAACAAAACACACAAGAGCTGAACCACACAAAATGAAGCAGAAATAGAGGAGACGGGGCTAATCTCGCAAAACGACCGGTCAGGTCAATACACTCTCCCCTACTTAAATATACGTTCGTCCTCGAACGTGCCCAGAGTTGTTAAAAAAAACTACCAAAATTGCCGTGTAACCTACCGTGCACATACCTCGGGGGTGATCTCATGTCACCATATCCCATATAGGTCCGATAACACCACATAACTTAAATTTCATAATTCCACCTAACCCATAGACCTTAGAATCCAATTTCCACTTCTAAACACTCTATAGGATCAAAATTCCACATTTGTAACTGAATAAGTCTAAACACGATGCATCAAGCCATATCCGTAACCCAAGATGTAATCACATTATATACCACATGACTCACACTCATAGCGATAACTCCCATTCACAATGGCTGCTCAAACAACCCAATTTCAGTAATGAACGTCTTATCAAACCAAAGCCTCATTCCAACACTTTTATATACTGACAATGATGAATGAAACACACAGAAAGTCATAAACATTCCTCATATCAACCGGTCATGGAGCTCCATTTCCCTCGGCAAGGATCATAGTAAATTTCAAGGTTGGATCCCAATGGCCTCATCTCATCCAACACGACTATTCTAGGAACATGACACCCCGATACAATCTAAAGCCACAAACCGGCGTGACTCGCACACCAATAAAAAACAGTCCAAGTGTACTCAAATCATGGGAAAAGGTCTCAAATGAGAGAGCTGTACCGCAAGCTTACCAGTACCACCACAACACGATGCTAAGAACTGATCACACACCGCAAGACCAAAACACACGAATCTAACTCGAATAATCATACCTCTACCTAATTTTGCTACAATGCGTGATCCCATACAAACGCTGGTCCACATGAAATACTTCAAGCCACCCTACTCAAAATCAATAACCATGCGCAATTCGACATCAAGTACTCTAAGTGCATTGCTATAACCATGAAAAATCGGATGATACCATGCCACACAAACTAGAAAAAACATAATCAATACATCTCAATCCCGCAATACCCAATTACTTACCTTACTGAAATCCAGCTATAAATTCCAATTAGAACCGCACCATATGTGCATATAACCAACAATCACAGCTCCTCGCAACACTGAAGAGTAACTCATAGATCACTCCAGAACACGAATAAATTTAATTACAGTCAAATGGGACATCCCTAAACAATAGCAAATTCGGAGTCAACAATTCCGACCCGGTGCAGAACACACACCCATACTGAGCTTACAACAACGCTAACTCAACTCAGGTCACCCACAACATATAGATAACTCTCTGAAAGTTTACAATGACTGGATCATGGCACAAACTACTCTTTGACTAACCTTAGCTATTTTTCTCACAATCCACAACCACAAAACCATATAATCACGAAAACTCAAAGTCTCCCAATCCATCAAGCATACGAATCACCATATCCGATACCAGCTACACTGCTCAAATATATAACACACCTGTGATACTCAATTATTCCGTGAGGGATACTCCTAAAATTCTTTCGGGCCACCAAACAAACTTGAATATCAGCAGTCGATCCAACAAAAGAGCACTGAAATACCAATAAGTACCCTTAACTCAAACACATTGCCTTTCTGAAATGTATGCCCTCATATAGCCACACCAATTAGTGATATTATTTACCTAGTCGTCCGAACTGCCATTGCTGCCTAAGAATTTCTGACCTTCCTTCCAGCACTGAACCGTGACCTCACATATGAAAAATCTCACCTCTACCCAACATACCCCATACGCCATGCCATCCTATGATAAATATGAGAACTTCATGCTCCCTTCCAGGACACAAACAACTACGAGCACAACTAGCCAAGAACATTACATTTGATCCCATCTATAAGTAAAATCACTACACACCACATGCTCCTCACGCCAGTAGGAAATATACACCTCTAACCGTGGTAGAAACCATCAAGAACTATCCGAGTCCCCTTTTGTACCACACCAAACCGTCAGGACTGAATCCTTCTAACTCAACCAAGCTACGCAGGTCACCAAAATCCAAGAGCATTGCTAAGAATCACATGTAAAAAAACTCATTACCTCATAAACGCCCAAAGAACTGATCATATTCCTTACCATGCCCATCTGACTTAATTCCAAGCTGTCTTATTAATCCAAGTTCCTTCTGACTTACCTTCGAATTGATGCCCTTCCCTACCATAATACCGCAATTCTCAACCCAAACTCACCTCACAATACCCAAGCATATCATCATACTGTCTAAGGCTTATAAGCCATTGAATACTCTATCGAATATCCCCAAAAACACCACATTCAAAATACTTACCCTGAAGAGGCTTCTGGCAAATCTAAATCCATTACCTCCACTTTCCTGTTACCGTTAGATAGAATCCATGATAATGTAAAGACACCACAAGCCTTGACACCTTCCACGTAAATCTCAGTTCTAGCCCAATTCAAACCTTGGAGATCCTCAATTTCTACGTATAACCTTGAATCCGTCAGAACCATTCTCGAGGGTCATCCACTCTACGCAAATTTCAATTACCCCAACCGAGCAGACAGAACGACCTGACCCTGTTTGCAAACCACAGACAAGTAAAGAAATCCACACATTTGAAGCAACAAGTAAACTCGTACACTGCACACACGCCACCTTTTACAATTACAACTCAATCACTCAATGAACCCATCTACATGGAGTTTATTACAACTTGTATCGAAGAATTTTAATTACTCAAGTCATTCCCAGATTCCACCTCTGCAGGTCATAACTGATTCACCAATATACTTCGAACCGAAACCAATACAACACATCGTGCAATCAACTTATTATCAACAGACTCCCCCACTTAGATCAAAGATAATGATCAAGACAAACAATAACTCACAATGCCCATACGCTAACACTGTCACCATACCGCGGTGAGATGCAACTAAATCCTTTATAAGCTCATATGATGCAAACCATCTAATATCTCAAATTCCTATGCAAATCTCGCATTTGTCATTGTAACAGCCAATGCCAACTTTCACAAGCGACCTAACTCAAATTGCAACGTATATCAATTACCAATAAAGAGGACTTGCTACAAATCCACCTAAGGGCCACACAGCCTCAGAACACCCCGCGAGAGATAACCCCACATGTTTAGCCTCAACTGATATCATCTATATACCCTTCCAAAGATCATAACTATCACGCAATCACTACACCCTTATGCATTAAAACACAACCAATGCCTATCCTCGAGGCATCAAGATACGCGGTATAAGAACCTGAAGCCGATGGCAGAACTAACACTTGAGTTGTGGTCAAATAAATCTAGAGCTTCTAGAAGCTCTACCCAACACTCGTCTGACCACATGGATACTCTCACTGGACACCACGTGCTCCATGAATTCTACTAGACTAAGCCAAACCTCTCCTCCATCAATCTCTATAATACCCTCCTCAATGCTGAGTATGCTACCCCGGGCTACGGGAGTACGCCAGGATACCATAAATGAATAAAATAACAAAGGAGTGCTAACACGACTGAAATACACCGTTAATCAAATACATGAACGTTGTTGGGGCATTGGTCGGCCCAAAACATCACCAGGAACTCAGAACACAATAGGAAAATCCACTTCACTCCACAACTACACTACATGGGAGGTCTTTAATACACTCAACACTCAAGGCCATATTCTAACTCAAGATAGAAGTCAAATATTCAATGGTTCTTGCTATGTCTCCCGCCACTTCATTTTGTCACAATCAAACAACCTGAACACATCTAATCATCAAATCCCACTCACCATATAGCCATCTAGTCACAAAGTCCCATCAATAAGGACACAAACGGGCATATAAATGCACATGCTCACACAAACAAAAATCTCAGCACTCCAGCCACAGATAAAATCTGTCCTCCAGTCCTCCAAACTAGCCCACTATCAATCTGCTAAATATCACATCTCACCATGGAAATAACAAGTCGTCGATGCACAGCCGATACCGAGTGCTCACGTGCACATTCAAATACATGAGAGGAATTTCAAGAGTTACGCTTTTGGCTGAATAAATGGATTCGCACGACAAGAATTCAAGAATGTGAGATTCTTCCTAAGGGTTCTGCAGCCTCTCGAAGATAAGTACAGATGTGTTCGTACCGATCCGCAAGACTCTAGTAAACCTTCTCATGACCGGCGAGTGCTATGTAACCTAGGTTCTGATACCAACTTGTCACGACCCCAAAACTAGACTAGCCGTGATGGCGCCTATCGTGGAACTAGGCTAGCCAAGCAATCACATATTTACATAATATTTTCATAAATTCCAGAACTTTTTAGAGTATTTCATAAACATCTTTAAATTTCCAAAGCGTTACGCAAAACCAAACAAATGAACAGTCTAATCACTACCCCGAGACATGGAGTCACCCTGTCATGAGCATCTACAAGTAGTACAAAATAAACTCTACTGTCATAATACATCAAGTCTCGGAATGAGGAAGTAAAACCAAAAACAAGAAAGGAAAAAGAGAAGCTGCGACTGCTGAACAACTACCTCGAAATCCCAACATTGACTCAACAAATAGTGGAAAAAATGAAATGAATCATAAATGGTTACTCAGGCAAAATAAGTATCATAAACAGCCCCTCGGGGAAATCATCACTCGGAAACAGTCACACAGCATGCCTCCCAATAACTCAGTATCAGCCCCTCGGGCAACCTCACTGTCACTCATATCTCCCAATCACTCGTCATTCTACACTCGACACTCGCACTCAGTAGGTACCTGCGCTCACTGGGGGTGTACAGACTCCGGAGGGACTCCTGCAACCCAAGCACTATATTGCTAGGGTGTGCAGCCCAATCCAATATACATATGCTGCGGCGTGCAGCTCGATCCAATATACATATGTTGCGGCATGCCGCCCGATCCAATATACATATGTTTCGGCGTGCAGCCCGATCCATATATATATATATATACATTGTTGCGGCGTTGATAACTAGGTTTTTTACCTTGTTTTTCGCCCTTTCTTGCTAAATTTTTGGTTATAATTTTACACGGAACATCCCCAAAAGCTTACGGGTTGTGCTTGTTGCAGGTTTGAGCCAAAAATGATGACACACAGTCAGAACTCTGCTCAAAAAGGAGTGGATCCTGCACAAATACCAAGAACAACAAACTGCCTACCTAAAGTGCCCATCGCGGTCCATCCTTCGCGGACCGCAGTGATGAAGTTCAGAGATCAATTCAAAGGCCAAGTTCCCACCGTGGTCGCGGTCCATCCTCTGCGGACCGCGGTGGCAAGCTTCAGAGGACTGTGCACATGTCAAGTTCTCACCGCGGTCGCGATCGATCCTCCGCGGACCGTGGTGGAAAAATTTCAGAGACCCACTCAAAGCCCATAAGACTACCGCGGTCAAGCACTTTCAGAGACCAAGAAGTGAAGACCAAAGCTGTCCACCGCGGACCGCGGTAACCCCGCGGGGGTAGTTTTGTCCAGAATTCCGGCTGAGTATAAATAGCTTATTTTGTAATTTTTTTAATAGGATCTATCTTATCAGCGATAGTAGCAGCTCGTGAATAGTGTTCCTTCACTTCTCTTTGCAATTTTCTTAGATTTTAACATTGAATCATTGTAGTTTGTGTTATAAATCATTAATATGGGTTTTACTTAATCTCTTTCATTGAATTTATCTTTGATTATGAGTAGCTAAACCCATTAGCTAGGGTTGTGTCTCAACCTTAGTGTAAGTATTTAATGGGTTTCGAAAATTAGGGCTTGGATGTTTATGGGTGTTTGTTATTTGGGATAATTTAGGGTTTTCTTGCTATAAT
The DNA here is from genome assembly GCA_005239495.1 of Nicotiana undulata. NCBI lineage: Eukaryota > Viridiplantae > Streptophyta > Magnoliopsida > Solanales > Solanaceae > Nicotiana > Nicotiana undulata. Next base: position 46,003 of record ML261815.1, read on the forward strand.
TAGTGGTTGCAAACACTAATTGACCTTCAATTGACTTGGATCCTTCTTGAGAAAGAGGACTTGAGTCTAGAAAATTGGTCCAACAAGGAATTAGGACATAATCAATAGATTGGTAGTCCCAATTAATTGGGTTGAATCCAGAAATGGTAAAACCTACTTGAGTCCTAATTAATGGGTTAAATCTCAAAAGAGTAATACCATACTTGAACCTCAATTGCTTGCTTATTTTACACCCAATTGACCTCGAGAGAGGTAATTAGGGCAAAGCCACTCAAACAAGCGAGAGGTATAGAGTGGGCAATTTCGTGCATTGGTTATAGCATTATCCCTAATTAACATCCTTTCCTAAGGAACTTGAAACCCGTTGAGTACTCTCCTAGGTAAAAGTCATAACCCTAGTGCCTTTATCCATATAAGAAAACAACTTCAAAATAAATTAGTTAGTTAATTTGCATTCAACAATAGTATAATTATTAGTCGTAGTTTGAAAACAACAAAAATATGAGAAGTGTAGTTAGAAACACAAAACACCACTAGATCATATAGACACTCACTCCAATTATTAACTTCCTGAGGATTCGATCCCGACCTATTGGGTAAAAGCTGCACCGACCCTTGTCTTCCTACTCATATAGTAGTGAGGGTGAGAGCCGATCACTTTTTGGCGCCGTTGCTAGGGAGTTATACGGTGTTGATTATCTACGTGAATAGTAGTGTTAGGTGTTTTTCTTTCATTTTTTTATTAACATGTGTGTGAATCATTTCAGTTCTTATGGCGGATCCATTGGGAAACATCGTGGAGGAGGTATATGACAACAAGGAAGAGGAAATAAACCAAGTACCTCCTCCCAGGCGAGGCCGACCGGCCAATATTAATGAGGACATTCATGATCCTCCTCCACCTGCAGCTGCTAGAGCTGCCCCTCGGGTTCTTCCAAACGAGGGGTATGCTAGTGCCATTGTCCCGCCGAGTATTCAGGCAGAAAATTTCCAGATTACAAATGTGATGCTAACCCTTCTAGAGCAATGGGAGTATTTCGCCGGAGGCGTGCACCAAAATGCTTATAAATATCTCAAGGGCTTCGTGGATACCTACTGGGGAAGTAAACAGACAAATGTCTCGGAAGATGCATTACGACTCCGGTTATTCCCTTTTTCTCTTCAGGGGAAAGCACTTGACTGGCTCAAGCGGCTTCCCAACCATTAAATATCAACTTGGGATGAGCTCGCGGACAAATTCATTGCCAAATTCTTTTCCCTGAGTCATATGGCGGCGCTTCGTGATGAAATCTTGGCCTTCAAACAAGAACCCAATGAGCCCTTGCATGAGATATGGGAGAGATTTAGGACCATGGTTAAGTAATGTCCAAACAATGACATGACTGAAGCCATGATGCAACAGACTTTCTATTGAGGGATTAACACCGTGAATCAATGTGTGGTCAATCAGTTGGCCGGTGGAAATTTTATGAAGTTGTCTTACCCCGAGGCATGTGAGATTCTAGATGAGATGGTCGATACATCATCAGCTTGGCAAAGTAGAGCTAATGTACCTCAGGGTGAGTCCGGTGTGAATAGTGTCTATAAAGAGTCCAAGAGCAAGGGAAAGCAATTGCCGAGCTCACTACTACTATGAACCAACTTGCCAAATCCCAACTCCAACAATTGCAAGGGCCAAAGAAAGTACATGACATGGAGGGAGTGAACGTATTAGGAAATCAAAGGAGACCTCGGGGGAATTCTAAGCAAAACCATAATGATCAAGGTGACCAAAGTCCTAGTGGGTATGGCCAAGAAGAAGAGTATGATGACCAAGAAGAAGATGTGATGTATGCAAACAACTACCAAGGTCAAGGAAATAGTCAAAACAACAAGCACAATTGGAGAAACCAAGGCAACAATCAAGTTGGGGGAATCAAAGACCGAGAAATTGGAATAACAACAACAATGCTCGGAATTGGGGGAACAACAATGATCGACAATGGGAAAACAACAATGATGACAATTGGAATGGAGGCAACAACAATAACAACTGGGGAGGCAATGGTAACCGGGGGTAGGGCTTTCAAAGGCCCCCAATGTACCAACATCCAAGCAATCCACCTCCGAACCAATCTCAAGGGCAAAGTTCATCGAGCACGGATATGGGTAGAATTGAAAATATGTTCAAGCAGATGATGGAGAGAAATGCAGACTCCGATGCTCAGTTGGCCTCTCACAATACATTTATTAGGAAACTTGAAGTACAAATGGGCCAAATTTCTCATGCCTTAAACACACGCCCAAAGGGTGCACTACCGAGTGATACGGTGGTGAACCCCAAGGGTGGGAAAAATAGCAGTATCGGTCACGCCATGGCGATGACCACGCGAAGTGGAAAAGGTGGTGAAGAAAGTACTTCTAGGAAAAAGAAGATTATTGTTGATGATGATGATATGCCCCAAGAAGAGTTACCAGTTGAAGTGGAACAAGTGGTGGATGAGCCAACTACAAGTGAGGTAAGAATTGATATACATGACAATGGGGAGGAATTAGAAAGGGACATGAACCCGTATAGGGAACACATGATTGATATGCCGGAACCGGTGGTCCCACAAGCCAAGGCACCATTGCCTAGGCCACCTCCTCCCTACCCTCAAAGGTTGGCCAAACAAAAGAAAGAGACTCAATTCAAGAAGTTTATTTATATGATGAAGGGTCTCTCCATCAATGTCCCGTTGGTTGAGGCCTTGGAACAAATGCCCGGATACGCTAAGTTCATGAAGGACTTAGTCACTAAAAAGCGGTCCATGGAGTGTGAAACCATCAATATGACTCACTAAGTGAGTGCTATAGTTCACTCCATGGCACCAAAACTTGAGGATCCGAGAGCTTTTACCATTCCTTGCACGATCGGGAGTGCGGACTTTGCTAAAGCCTTGTGTGATCTTGGGGCAAGTAATAACCTGATGCCATACTCAATTTTTAAAACTTTGGGAATCGGGCGACCTCTATGCGTTTTCAAATGGCGGATAGATCGATGAAGAGGCCCCTAGGGATTATTGATGATGTGCTAGTGCGGGTGGATATATTTATATTGCCCGCGGATTTTGTCATTCTAGACTGTGAAGTTGATTATGAGGTCCCCATTTTATTTTGGGAAGGCCCTTCCTTGCCACGGGGAAAGCCTTGGTTGATGTAGAAGCTGGGGAGCTCACTTTCAGAGTGGGAAATGAGAAGGTGGTCTTTCATGTATGTAAATCAATGAAGCAGCCCAATAGTACAGAAGTTTGTTCTTTTATGGACCTCATGACTGAGGTTATTATTGATGATGCAAGTGCTATGATTCATGTTGATGATCCAGTGGAATTTGCCTTATTGAATCATGAGGACTCCGTGGTGGATGGTGTTCTTGAAAGTACCCATGCCCTTCAATGCATGGGGTCTTATTCTTATGGTCCTAGAAAATTATCATTGGACTTGGAGAACCGGAAGACTCCACCAACAAAGCCTTCCATTGAAGAACCTCCGAATCTGGAGTTGAAGCCACTACCTTCCCACCTCAGGTATGAATATCCTGGTCCTTCGCGTACTTTACCTGTTATTCATTCCTCTTGCCTAACCCAATTGCAGGTAGACTCAACTTTAAATGTGCTAAGGAGGAGAAAGAAAGCAATCAGATGGACTCTTGAGGATATTTGGGGTATTAGCCCCGCCTTTTGCATGCACAAAATCATATTGGAGGATGGAGCAAAGCCCTCCATGGAACATTAAAGGAGACTCAATGAGGCAATGCAAGAGGTGGTGAAGAAGGAGATCATACAATGGCTCGATGTGGGAGTCGTCTATCCAATTTCGGATAGCGCTTGGACTTCTCCGGTCCAATGCATTCCGAAAAAGGGTGGAATGACGGTGATACAAAATGAAAAAAATGAGCTCATTCCCACAAGAACAGTCACCGGATGGCGGGTGTGCATGGACTACCGCAAGCTCAACAAGGTGACCCGCAAAGACCATTTTCCCTTGCCATTCTTGGATCAAATGTTGGATAGGCTTGCGGGCCGGACTTTCTATTGTTTTCTCAATGGGTATTCTGGATATAATCAAATTTTGATCGCCTCGGAAGATCAAGAGAAAACTACTTTTACTTGTCCATATGGCACTTTTGCCTTTGCCCGTATGCCCTTCGGACTTTGTAATGCACCAGCCACTTTCCAAAGGTGTATGATGGTAATCTTCACTGACATGATGGAGGACTTCCTTGAAGTGTTTATGGACGACTTTAGTGTCGTAGGGGATTCCTTCGATGAATGCTTGAGTAATGTTGATAGGATCCTTGCTCGATGTGAAGAGACGAACTTGGTGTTGAATTGGGAAAAATGCCACTTTATGGTGGAAGAGGGAATCGTATTAGGCCATAAGATTTCAAGGAATGGCATTGAGGTTGATAAAGCAAAAATTGAGGTGATCTCAAAGTTTCCACCACCAACTTCGGTTAGAGGAGTCCAGAGCTTCCTTGGCCACGCCGGGTTCTATCGGCGTTTCATTAAGGACTTCTCTAAGGTGGTCAATCTGTTGTGCAAGTTGCTTGAGAAGGATGCTAAATTTCATTTCGATGAGCATTGCATGCATGCCTTTGAACTTTTGAAACACAAGCTCACTACAACTCCTATCATCACGGTGCCGGATTGGAGCTCACCCTTTGAGCTTTTGTGTGACTCGAGTGATGTAGCTGTGGGTGTCGTGTTGGGCCAGAGGGTGAACAAGAATTTTCACCCTATCTATTATGCTAGCAAAACGATGAACTCGACCCAAATGAATTATACTGTCATGGAGAAGGAGCTTTTAGCAATTGTCTTTGCTATGGAGAAATTTCGTCCTTACTTGATGGGTGACAAGGTCATAGTTCACACTGACCATGCGGCACTCCGATATCTCATGACCAAAAATGATTCCAAAGCGAGACTCATGCATTGGGTATTGTTGCTTCAAGAGTTTGACTTGGAAATTGTCGATAGAAAAGGGAGCGAAAATACAGTGGCCAACCATCTTTCTCGATTGGAAGAGCAAGGTCGACCTTGTGATGGGCTTGAGATCAATGATAGTTTCCCCGATGAGCAACTCATTTCGTTGTCAATGCAAGAAATGCCATGGTTTTCCGACATCGCCAACTATCTTGTCACGGGTGTTGTCCCTTGTGAGCTCTCTTCGAATCAAAGGAAGAAGCTTAGGAGGGATATCATAGACTTCTATTGGGATGAGCCATATTTATTCAAGATATGCACTGATGGGGTCATCCAGAGATGTGTACCGGAAGAAGAACAAAAGTCGATCTTGAGTCTTGCCAATCCTCACCGTACGGTGGTCATCATGGAGGGGCACGTACTGCTTCGAAGGTTCTGAGTTGTGGTTTCTTTTGGCCCACATTGTACAAAGATGACGGTGACCTAGTCAAAAGATGTGATGAGTGTCAAAGGGCCGAGGGAATTTCAAAGAAAGATGAGATGCCTCTCATTTCTATTCTAGAAGTGGATATTTTTTATGTGTGGGGTATCGATTTCATTGGCCCATTTGTGAGCTCTTGTGGGAACACGTACATTCTAGTGGCGTTGGATTATGTTTCTAAATGGGTTGAAGTCGTGGCTTTACCCAACAATGAGGCCCGGAGTGTTATTTCTTTCCTCAAGAAGAACATCTTTACAAGGTTTGGCATGCCTCGTGCTATCATTAGTGATGGGGGGTCGCATTTCTGCAACAAAGCCTTTGACACCTTGCTTGCCAAGTATTGTGTCAATCACAAAGTCACCACCCCCTACCATCATCAGGCGAGTGGCCAAGTGGAAGTCTCCAACAGGGAAATAAAGAGTATATTGTCAAAGATGGTCAATGCTAATAGGACCGATTGGGAAAAGAAGTTGGATGATGCTCTATGGGCTTATAGAACCGCATACAAGACCCCAATCGGTATGTCTCCGTACCGGTTGGTGTTTGGAAAAGCTTGCCACCTTCTGGTGGAGTTAGAACACAAGGCTATGTGGGCCTTGAAAAAGTTGAACCTTGAATGGGATGTGGCAGCCAACCTTCGTGTGGAGCAACTTAATGAACTCGACGAAATCAGATTCCATGCTTACTCCAGTTCGTCCTTGTACAAGGACAAAATGAAGTACCTTCATGACAAGTATGCTCGGGGCAAGGAGTTCAAAGTTGGTGACTTGGTTCTATTGTTCAATTCTCAGTTAAGGCTATTTCCGGGAAAGCTCAAGTCAAAATGGAGCGGGCCTTTTGAAGTGGTGTTTGTGACTCCATTTGGTGCTCTTGATCTCAAAAACAAAAGTGGAGAGATTTTCAGAGTCAATGGTCACAGGGTCAAGCACTACCTTGGCAAGATTGATGACAGCCACGTGGTGGCACTCCTTCATCTTACATGAACTTGGTAACATGCGTCGTGCCGCGACGTTAAATCAGGCGCTTCTTGGGAGGCAACCCATGTGTCTTTACTTTTGCTTTTCTTTGATTTTCTTGGTAGTATAGGACTCATTTTTGCACTAACTGTTGTTTGGATGTTGTAGGATTATTTTGACACAGGAAATAAGCTAAGTGTGAAAAAAAAAACCTGCTCTCTGAAGTTTGCTCCGTGGCCACGGTCCCTTTTTCGCGGTCCACGGAGCTCTCTCCTTCACAAACAAGCTCTCTGAAGATTGCTCCACGGACGCGGTCCCCTTTTCGCGGTCCGAAGAACCCTAACAACAGAAACTGTCTCTCTGAAGTTGTCTTCGCGGACCGCGATCGATTCTTTGCGGTCCGTGGTGACTGTTTGCCTACAGCTCTTGAACATCACATGACCGCGGTCGATTTTTCGCGGTCTGCGCTGGGTAAGTAAAGTGGACCCCATCCCCCTCTATAATAGACCCTTAGGGTTTTATTTTACACTTTACGCACTCTAACTCTCCAGAGCAAAAATTTCACTGTGTCTCAAGCCTCTTCATTTTCAAGTGCATTTCATTCATCTAATCCTCATCCAATCATCTAGTAATTGTAATTATGATCTATTAACTTCTTAATTTTTTTATTTTCTTGACTAGTTGGTAGATTTTCTTCTATTTTTCATCAATTATCTTTTCTAGGCCTTTAATCAAGTTAGGGTTAATTCGTTTTGCTCAGTTTAGACCCTTTGCATCTAGTTTCACTGATTGAACACGTAGGGTTTTAACTAAATGGGTATTTGAACGTGAAAATGTGTAAAAATGTGAAACCCTAACTGTTGGTATGACTGCAGTCCGCGGTGGTTAAGTTATGTAATCTTCCATCGATGACCGCGGATCGCGGTCACTTTTTCGCGGTCCGCGGTGCTTCCACTTCAGACAGTAGGTTCTCTGAATCCCACCTCACCGCGGCCGCGGTCGATTTTTCGCGGTCCGCGGTGCATATATTCAAAAAGGTAAATTGCTCATAAGCCTTCCACCGCGGACCACGGTCGCTTTTATGTGGTCCCTGTTCTGCAAATCATCTGTGTGTCTGTCATTGTGTACGCTATCTACTCTTTGGTCACTAACAATGTTAAATGTTTTGAACTTGCAGAGAATGGTTCAATGACGTGGTGGTGGCCGTAAACCTGGTGGCAGGGGTGAGTCATCCCGAGGGAAAGGCCAAGGCACAATCAAACAGACCCCCAAAGTCCGGCTGGCCATGAAACAGACGAGAAAGGCAATCAGAGCTATGGACAGAGCTACTTCCCAATCGGGAAGTGAATACGTACCCTTCGAGGGAGAATCTTCAGACTCTATACCTGAGCATTACCAAGAATTTCCGGAGAGGTTCCGGCTGACAAATGAGCCATATGTCTCTCCCCCTGCCCCAGCACCAGCCAACTCTGAGTCGTCTGACGGCTCAACAGCAGGGAGTGGCCACACAGACTCCACCTCACCCACAACTTCATTGTCGGGTGACAATTCCGAAGATGAAGCAGTGGTAGATGCACCCCAAGCAGGCGGTGAGCCCCAAGTTTAGAGAGTAGAGAGGACAAGGAACCTAGTGGTGTGGCAAGACAGGTTTGTGAGTGAAGCAGCTTTTCATCAATTTCGGGATTGGTGGCCCAAGAAAACACTCATAGTGAAGCGCAAGTTCACGATCAAAGATTTGTTGCCTCACAATCCAAATGTGAAGAGGCAATTTACGGAGAGGAAAGGTTGGGATTACTTTTGTTCTTACCTGCCGGATGCAAATGAACACCTGGTAAAGGAGTTTTACACAAATTTGTCCTTTCTGAAGAAGGACTCCAAAGCTACCATGGTGAGGAATCTCACGATACCATTTGATGGGGCTGCTTTGAATACTTATCTAGAGATGGATGAGGTGGATGAAACACAGTACCGGGAAAAGTTGGAGGCGGGTGATGAGGCTCGTCATTGGATAGCTGAACACTTAGCCATTCCTGGTGAGACCCCTGACTGGTTGCAGGCAGGGAGGACTATTTTTAGAAGAACGTTGAATTTTGAGGCTAAGGGCTGGGAGACGTTCGTGTGCAACAGGCTTGACCCCTCCTTCCATGAAAACACCATCCCTCTCCGGCGGGCTGTATTGATTGCCACTATTATGGCAGGGGTCCCGATGAATGTCGGGAATATTATGTCCACCTCATCAACATGGTGGTAAATAAAGGTGATCGAGCCTACCCTTTTCCCAATCCTGACTATGTATTTTGAGGATCAACAGGTGGAAAAGAGAGATTTTGATGTGAAGGTGAGGACAAAAGCCCCTTTCTCTTGGTGTGATTTGCAAAGTGATGACAACCCGAAGAGCATAAAGTTCAAGGGTAAGTCCATCGCGTCCACTGGCCAGTCTCAAGAGCCAGCGGTTGTAATGGAGTCTTCTCAGCCTGAGCCAGCCATCCCAGAGAGTGCTCCAGGTCCCTCCACTTCTGCTGACCCAGCCATTCCTTCATCCTGGGCATTTCCTTTGACTGCCCACAGACTCAGCCCATCACTTGCCAGTATAAACAGCTGGATGCAGGCAACTACCTCTGAGCTGTTTGTGCTGTCTACGTTTGTGGCAGCCTAGGCTACTCCTCCCCCACCACAAGTACCACAGTCCGTTGAGGACTCCCTCAAGGAACTTCTGACCAACCAGAAGAAAATCCTTGTGAACCAAAGGCTAAATTTGACAGATGTTGGTGCACACGGGCAAGCTTTAAAGGATCTTACAAAGGAGACTAAGAGGCTCAAAAAGACCCGAGCATCAAAGGAGTCGGTAAAGGAGTTGAGGAAGGAGGTGGACAAGATGAAGGTGGATTACCTGCCACTGGACTTGTTGCTCCAAGATCCATCTACCCAGCCATAGCAGGAGCCAGAGCCCGAGAGGCCAGCAAAGCGGAGGAGTGTGTTGCCCCGTACAGAGGGCATTCAGCTAGTTTTGGTAGACGCACCAGTGCAGGCTCAGGCTACGGAGCAGGCCCAGTCCCAGGTTCAGGAGGCACAGAGCACAGAGGGACAGTCCTAGCTACCACCACAGGCATAGACAGACCCAGCACAGGCAGACCCAGCACAGGCACGGGACCCCGCACAGGCTGAGGGCCAATAGGGAGTTTTCTTTACTTTGTCTTTCCTAGTTTTGAGATTTTTTTGCTATATATAATTGAGGACAAGGCTAATATTTAGTTGGTGGAGTGGCCCTGTAGTGATTTTTGACTTGATGATGATGATTGTATAATTCAGACCATTTTTCTTCTTATTATGCTTTATTTTCATTTTTGGTATGTAAATAACTTTACTATTTCAGTACTTTTATTATCTTTCACTTTTGGTATGTATAAAGTTACTTTTCTTTGTATATATTCATCCCCTTATGTATATTCGACTGAATCCCCTCATGTACATATTCATTCTATCTTACGCATTGTTACTTTCCGCATTTTTCCATTTTATAGCTTCTTATCTTTCTTTCATAGCTTCTTGTTTTGAATCTTTCGCGTGAAATAAGCCTTTGGTTTTCTTAACACCACGGCTCTTTCCAAAGGTTGAATTTGTGTGAACCGGGTGGCTCTTCCCGAGGATGGATGGTGTGACGACTTTCTTAAGGGTTTGAGTCTATTTTTCTTTTTGTTTCTTTTTAATAGTAATGAATAAAGGTGCCTCAAGAAAAGCTTCACTTGGGCCTAACACATTTTCCTTTGATCCCATGGTCGAAAACAAATCGTTGTGTTTAGGATGGTGAAAGTTGTGATCTTGAGACTCTTGTGTTGGCCGATAATAATCAAGTGGTTTTTCAGGACCATTTTGTTTCTCAAAGAATGACTAAGGTCGTTGTGGGCCCCCGACTCTGTTTCTTTAGCAATCACATAGCTTGAGTGGTGAGAGTTTTAATTGCAAATCCAAGTCCCATGCCATTAGTCTAGAACTTGCCCTGAATGTTTGTCTAGGCGAAATCCTAAGTGTAGTTTGACTTGAGAAGTGATTATAGGTTCTCCTTGATCTGAAAAATGAATTGAACATTTCCATGGCCTACCAAAGACAATTACCCTAGTCAACCCTTTTGAGTCTTAGAGCCTTTCTTTCAAAAACCATGCTACAAGCCTTTACCCATTTTGACCCTCTATTGGCACCCGATCTTTCCTTAGCACTAGGCAAAAAGCATAAGTTTGGAGGAGATACGAGGGATGTAATAAAGTGAAAAAGAAGGCACAAAAGAAATAAAAGGAAAGGCAATGAAAAAGAAAGAAAAAGAAACATCAAAAAGCCAAAAAGAATGACCAAGTAGAAGAAATAAAGGGAATCAATGAAAGAAATGTGATCAAAGGTGTGGAATGCCTAGGAAGGAGAAAAGTGATTTGAGTGAACAAAATGGTGTGACAATATGTCTCTCCAACCCTTCAGAAAGAGGTAAAATGACTCAAAGAGTCAAGAAAATGTGGGGAAAAAAATGAAGTGCTTAAGGAAAGATAGAACTCACTCTGACCAATTACTTCCTACCCTTGACCAAAAGCCTTCATCATGTGCCCACAAAAGCCCTATATGATCTCGAGTTTAATGAAACTTATATTAGTGGTGACTTACATAAGGGGCAAGCCTATGGTACTTTGAGCCGGACTGGAGTCTTTTCTTTGAGAGAGATGAGCGGACTCCCATTTTCCTCGTTCTGAGCGTTACTATTCTAAAGTGAGGTGCTTAGGGAAAGTGGCAGAGTATGAGTTTGGGTTCCACAATGACCAAAGTGGTAGTTAGAGTTTCGTTGATGAGTCGTGTCAACTCTTGATGCTCTTGTATCGCACTTGAATCCATGGTTTAAAAAAAAAGGTTCAAATGTTATTAATGATTCATTTGCATTAAGGGCAATTGTTAGTCCCAATTGATTCTAGATGAGGTTACCTTAGGACAACCGGATTTTCTTGGAATTAGTCAAAAAAGGTGGGGCTTATTTTGTTTGCCTGAGGACAAGCAAAAGCTTAAGTTTGGGGGAGTTGATAACTAGGATTTTTACCTTGTTTTCCGCCCTTTCTTGCTTAAGTTATGGTTATAATTGTACACAGAATAGCCCCAAAAGCTTACGGGTTGTGCTTGTTGTAGGTTTGAGCCAAAGATGATGACACACAGTCAGAACTCTGCTAACAAGGAGTGGATCCTGCACAAATACAAAGAACAACAAAATGCCTACCTAAAGTGCCCACCGCGGTCGCGGTCCATGCTCCGCGGACCGCGGTGGCAAGCTTTAGCGGACTGTGCACAAGTCAAGTTCTCACCACGGTCGCGGTGGAAAAACTTCAAAGACCCACTCAAGGCCCATAAGACTATCACGGCCGCGGTCAAGCACTTTCAGAGACCCAGAAGTGAATACCAAAGCTGTCCACCGCAGACCGCGGTCGATTTGACGCGGTCCGCGGTAACCCTGTTAATCAAATACATGAACGATGATGGGGAATTGGTCAGCCCAAAACATCACCAGGAACTCAGAACACAACAGGAAAATCCACTTCACTCCACAACTAAACTACATGGGAGGTCCTTCAATACACTCACAACTCGAGGCCATATTCTAGCTCAAGACAGAAGCCAAATACTCAATGGTTCTTGCTATGTCTCCCGCCAATTCATTTTGTCAAATTCAAACAACCTGAACACATCTTATCATCAGATCACACTCACCATGTATCCATCTTGTCATAAAGTCCCATCAATAAGGACACAAACAGACATATAAGTCCCCAAATGCACGTGCTCACACAAACAAAAATCTCAGCACTCCAGCCACAGATAAAATCCGTCGTCAAGTCCTCTAGACTAGCCCATTATCAATCTGCTAAATATCACATCTCACCCATGGAAATCAAAAGTCGTCGATGCACAGCTGATGCCGAGCGCTCACATGCGCATTCGAATACATGAAAGGAATTTTAAGAGTTACGCTTTTGGCTGAATAAATGGATTCACACGACAAGAATTCAAGAATGTGAGATTTTTCCTAAGGGTTTTGCAGCCTCTCGAAGATAATTACAGATGTGTGTGTACCGATCCGCAAGACTCTACTAAACCTGCTCATGACCGGTGAGTCCTATGTAACCTAGGCTCTGATACCAACTTGTCACGACCCCAAAACTAGACTAGTCATGATGGCGCCTATCGTGGAACTAGGCTAGCCAAGAAATCACATATTTACATAACATTTTCATAAATTCCAGAACTGTTTTCAATATTGCATAAACATCTTTAAATTTCCAAAGAGTTACGCAAAACCAAACAAATGAACAGTCTAATCACTACCCCAAGACCTGGAGTTACCCTTTCATGAGCATCTATGAGTAGTAAAAATAAACTCTACTGTCATAATACATCAAGTCTCGGAACGAGGAAGTAAAAAAAAACAAGAAAGGAAAAAGCGAAGTTGCGGACGCTAAACAGCTACCTCGAAATCCCAACACCGACCCCACAAATAAAGCTAACGCCCTGAAACCGGCACCTGTATTTCACACAGTGAGGCAGGGAGTAATGATGAGTATGCCAACTCAGTAGTATTGAAAATAAATTAATGTAAAATCTTTAGTCCCAACAGTGTATATTTTTTGTCAATACGCTTTGAAAGCAGATTCCAGAAAAAAAAATCCTTTGAAAAATATGATTTCCAATGATTTAAGAAATAGTGCCCAAGAAATCTGAGTATAAAAATGAAATGAATCATAAATGGTTACTCAGGCAAAATAAGTATCATAAACAGCCCCTCGGGCAAATCATCACCCAGAAACAGTCACTCAGCATGCCTCCCCATCACTTAGTATCAGCCCCTCGGGCAACCTTACTGTCACTCATATCTCCCAATCACTCATCACTTGGCACTCGCACTCAGTAGGTACCTGCGCTCAATGGGGGTGTACAGACTCCAGAGGGGCTCCTACAGCCCAAGCGCTATATTGTTGCGTCGTGCAGCTCGATCCAATATACATATGTTGCAGCGTGCAGCCCGATCCAATATACATATGTTGCGGTGTGCAACCCGATCCAATATACATATGATGCGGCATGCAGCCCGATCCATATATATATATATATATATATTGCTGCGGCGTGCAGCTCGATCCATTTATACTCCTCACAACATAGGCTCCCGGCCTCACTTAGTAAGAAACCTCTCACAAGCCACTCGGTCTATCACTAAAATGAGGTACTCGACCCAAAACATTATTTATCACAAAAACAATATAAACAAGTGTGAGTTTCGAAAACAGTTTAACATTGTATGACTGAGTGTAAAAACATAATCAATAAAATGAGGAAAATTCAGAAAGTAGCCCCCAAAGGGTCTAAACAGATTGGCACAAGGCCCCAAACATGTCTAACAATCCAATATAGCAATAGTATAAAAATACGCTTTATCATGTGATTTAAAAACAATTACGCAACTCAATAGTTGCCATGGGAAGGACCAAGTCCCAATCCCCAACTCAATGCACGCCACACACTCGTCATACAGCGTGTGTGTCACTCCAAAATAGTGAGAAGATGCTAAGTCAGGGGTTTCATACCCTCGGGACAAGATTTAAAGTCATTACTTACCTCAAACCAGCTCGAAAAGCTACTCTGCAATACTCTTGCCCCTCGAATCGGCTCCCAAATGCTCTGAGTCCATCCAAATCAGATTTATAACATCAAAATATGCTAGGGTAACGAAACTCAATCGAAAACTATCAAAATCAGGCACAATTCTCGAAATTGGCCAAACCCGACCCCCTGGCCCACGTTTTGGAATTTGATAAAATTTAGACCACAAGAATCCTCATCCTCTCGCGAGTCTATACATACCAAGAACACTGAAATTGGAGTCCAAATGACCCTTCAAATTCCCATTTTAAGGTCTCTTAATCACACTCCCTAATTACCCATTTTTAGCACTAGTTTTCCCCAATGTTCACCACTAATCAGACCTTTTATCATAGATAAACGAGTTTTAAGTCCAAAAACCTTACCTCAATGAAGAACTATCGATTTCCCTCTTCAAAAACCCTTCAAAAGCTTCAAACCAGCATGCCAATGGTGAAAGAATGCCAAACATTTGCTAAGGACCGTTTATATATGATCTGCCTAGGGATTTCTGCACCTGCGGACTTATTAGCGCACCTGCATACCCGCACCCAGGGTCCCAGGTGCGCTCCTGCACATCTGAATTAAACCCTCAATTTTCGCACCTGCGATGACTTCTTAGCACCTGCGCTTCCGCAGGTGCGACCACCCCTCCGCACCTGCGACTTCTTCACGAATAGCCAAACTCCGCACGTGCGCAAGGTCTTCGCACCTGTGTACCTCGTGCCTGCGGTCTTCCTTCCGCATGTGCGACCACACCAGCAGCAGCTTTGCTAAAAAATTTTAAGTTCAAACCTCCGTTAACCATCCGAAATCAATCCTGAGCCTCTCGGGGCCCCAACCAAATATACCAACATGTCTCATAACCTCATTCAAGCTTAGTCGAGCCTTCAAAACACCAAAAACAACACAAAACACCAAAAATCACATCAAACTCAAGCCAATGAACTTTGAAATGTTTAAACTTCACCATAGATGCCGAAACCAACCAAAACACATCTGATTGACCTGAAAATTTGCACACATATAAAAAATGACATTACAAACCCGCTCCAACTTCCGTAATTCCATTCTGATTCTTATAGCCTATTTTCCACTCCCGACCGAAAATCGCCAAAAACCAACTTTCGCCAATTCAAGGTAATGGAACATCAAGTTGACAGAGGCATTGCTTGAAGCAGGTGCTTACTAGGGATTTTACCTTGTTTTGCACTCTATCTTGATTAAGTTTTGGATGCAATTATACACAAAATAGTCCCAAAGGCTTACGTTTTGTGCTTAGGGTTTAGTCAAAAAATGATGACAAATAGTCAAAGACCTGCTCAAAAAGGAGTGAAACTTAAACAAGTACCAAGAACAAGTAAAAGCCAAGTTCAATTGACCACCACGGCCCGCGGTCCACTTTATGCGGTCCGCGGTGGTGAGATTCAGAAATCTATCCTTCAAGGAAAAATCCATCGCGGTCCGCGGTGGTGAGATTCAAAGAGCTATTCTTCAAGGCCAAATCCACCGCGGTTCGCGGTCATGTTTATGCGGTCCGCGGTGGTGAGATTCAGAGACATGTTTTGAAGGCAAGATCATCGCGGTCCAGTTTATGCGGTCCGCGGTCAAGAGGTTCAGAGATCCCAAATGTTGAAGGCTAGAAGACCTCTGCGGACCGCGGTCCTTTCTTCGCGGTCCGCGTTGAAGCCACCGTGGGCATGGTCCATTTTATGCGGACCGCGGTGGCCAAGCTCAGAGCCCAAGTTTGTGAAGCAAAAAAGCCTCTCCGCGGTCGCAGTCAAATTTGCACGGTCCGCGGTGACCCCGCAGGGGCATTTTTGTCCGAAATTTTTAGCTGAGTATAAATAGCTTCTTATGTATTTTTCAGAAAGAGATTTTGTATCAGACATATTTTGGGAGCTCGTGGGCATTTTTCTACAACAAGTTTTTTGTAATTTTAGCAAGATTTCAACATTGAATCCTTCAATTTTATTTTATAATTCAATTACATGGGTTTTGCTTCATCTATTTCCTTGATTCCGAGTAGCTAAACCCATTAGCTAGGGTTGTGGCTCAACCCTAGTGTGGGTATTTAATGGGTTCCTTAAATTGGGGCTTAGATGTTTATGGGTGATGGATATTTGGGTTAATTTGTGGTTTTCTTGTTAAAATGAGTGGTTGCAAACACTAATTTGTGTTCAATTGACTAGGGTCCTTCTTGACAAAGAGGACTTGAGTCTAGAAAATCAAACCAACAAGGAATTGGGACGAAATCATGAGAATTGATAGTCCCAATTAACGGGTTAAACCTCGAGAGAGTAAAAACCTACTTGAACCTATATTGATTGTGCAAATTTGACACCCAATTGACCTTGAGAAAGGCAATTAGGGCATAACCCTTCAAACTACCGAGAGGTATAGAGTGGGTAGCTTTGGCGCATTGGCTATATCATAATTCCCCGAATAACATCTTTGCCTTGGATATTAAAATCTGTTATTTACTCGCCTAGGTGAAAGTTATAACCCTAGTGCCTTTATCAAATTAGAAAACAACCCAAAAAGACAATAGTTAGTTCATTGCAATTAGAATTAGTCTAAATCGTAGTTATAATATAAAATCCAAAATCATGAGAAGTGCAATTAAGTGCACGAAACACTACTAGATTACCTAGAAACTCAACTCCAATTCATAACTCTCTGTGGAATCGATCCCGATCCTTCGGGTAAAAGCTGCTCCGACCCTCATCTTGCTACTCTAATAGTAGTGTAGGTTAGAGCTGATCACTTTTTGGCGCCGTTGCCGGGGAGTTATATGGTGTTGACTATCTACGTGAATAGTAGTGTTAAGTGTTTTTCTTTCCTTCTATTGTTAACGTTTTTGTTGAATCTATTCAGGTGAAAATGGCGGATCCCTTAGGAAACGTTATTGTGGGGGAGGAGGTATTTGATAACCAAGACGATGATATCAACCAAGTACCACCTCAAAGAAGGGGCCGACAGGCCAATATTCAAGAGGACATTCCAGACCCTCCCCCGCCACCAGCTGCCAGAACCGCCCCTCGGGTCCTTCCAAATGAGGGGTATGCTAGTGCCATTGTCCCGCCGATAATTTGGGCGGGAAATTTCAAAATTACCAATGTGATGCTGACACTCTTAGAGCAGCGGGGTTATTTCACCGGAGCCGCACACCAAAATGCTTACAAACATCTAAAGGGCTTTGTGGATACCTGCTGGGGTAGTAGGCAAAGAATGTCTCGAAGGATGCATTGAGACTTTGGTTATTCCCCTTCTCTCTTCGAGGGAAGGCTCTTGATTGGATCGAGTGACTTCCCAACAACTCAATATCTACATGGGATGAGCTCGCAAACAAGTTTATTGCTAAATGTTTCTCCCCAAGTCATATGGTGGCGCTCAGAGATGAAATCTTGGCCTTTAAGCAAGAACCGAACGATCCTTTGCATGAGATATGAGAGCGATACTGAACCATGGTTAAGGAATGTCCAAACAACGACATGACTGAAGCCATGATCTAGTAGACTTTCTACCGAGGGATAAACACTGTCAATCAATGTGTGGTCAATCAGTTGGTCAGTGGAAACTTCATGAAATTGACTTACCCCAAGGCATGTGAGGTATTAGATGAGATGGCTGACACATCGTCAGCTTGGATAAGCAGAGCAAACGTACCTCAGGGTGAGTCCGGTGTCAATAGTCTTCATAAAGAGCTCCAAGAACATGGGCAAGCAATTTCCGAGCTCACTACCACTATGAACCAACTTGCCAAAGCCCAACTTCAACAATTTCAAGGGCCAAAGCAAGTAAATGCCATGAAGGGAGTGAATGTGTTGGTGAATCAAAGAAGACCTCAGGGAAATCTAAAGCAAAGCAACAATGATCAGGGTGACTAAGGGCCAAGTGGATATAGTCAAGAAGAGAAATATGATGATCAAGAAGAGGATGTTATGTATGCTAATAATTACCAAAGTCAAGGAAACAGTCAAAGCAACAATCAAAACTGGAGCAACCAAGGAAACTATCAAAGTTGGGGTAATCAAAGACAAATAAATTGGAACAATAACAACAATGCACGAAACTGGGGGAACAACAATAATCAACAATGGGGGAACAACAATGATAACAATTGGAGTGGAGGCAACAACAACAACAACTGGGGTGGTAATGGTAACCGGGGGTCGGGCTTTCAAAGGCCCCCGATGTACCAACAACCAAGCAATCCACCCCCATACCAACCTCAAGGACAATGCTCATCAAGTAATGATATGGGAAGAATTGAACAAATGTTCAAGCAGATGATGGAGCGAAATGCGGACTCCGATGCTCAGTTGGCCTCTCACAACACCTCCATTAGAAACCTTGAAGTACAAATGGGCCAAATTTCTCATGCCTTAAACACACTCCCAAAGGGTGCACTACCGAGTGATAAGGTGGTGAACCCCAAGGGTGGGAACAATAATAATACCGGTCACGCCATGGCGGTGACCACAAGAAGTGGAAAAGGTGGTGAAGCAAGTTCTTCTAGGCAAAAGTGAATTATTGTTGATGATGATGAATTTCCCCATGATGAATTACCAATTGAAGTTGAGCAAGTGGTGGAAGAGACAACTACTAGTGAGGTGATAATTGATATCCATGATAATGGGGAGGATTTGCAAAGGGACGTGAACCCTTCTAGGGAACACATGATTGATATGCCGGAATCGGTGGTCCCACAAGCCAAGGCACCATTGCCTAGGGCCCCTCCTCCGTACCTTCAAAGGTTGGCGAAACAAAATCAAGAGACTCAATTCAAGAAGTTTATCGATATGATGAAGAGTCTTTCCATCAATGTCCCGTTGGTTGAAGCTTTGGAATAAATGCCCGGGTATGCTAAGTTCATGAAGGACTTAGTCACTAAGAAGTGGTCTATGGAGTGTGAAACCATTAAGATGACTCACCAAGTGAGTGCCATAGTACATTCAATGGCACCCAAACTTGAAGACCCGGGAGCTTTTACCATTCCTTGCACAATCGGGAGTGCGGATTTTGCTAAAACCTTTTGTGACCTTGGAGCGAGTATAAACTTGATGCCATACTCGGTATTTAAAACATTGGGAATTGGGTAACCTAGGGCGACCTCTATCCGTCTTCAAATGGCGGATAGATCAATGAAGAGGCTCCTAGGGATAATTGATGATGTGTTGGTGCGGGTGGATAAATTTATTTTGCCCGCGGATTTTGTCATATTGGATTGCGAAGTGGATTATGAGGTCCCCATCATTTTGGGAAGGCCTTTCCTTACAACGGGGAAGGCCTTAGTGGACGTGGAAGCTGGTGAGCTAACTTTCCGAGTGGGCAATCAAAAGGTGGTGTTCCATGTGTGTAAATCAATGAAGCAGCCCAACAATACAGAAGTATGCTCTTTCATTGACCTCGTCACTGAGGTTATTATTGATGATGCAAGATTTATCATTCATGTTGATGATCTAGTGGAGTCATCCTTATTGAACCATGATAACACCGTGGTAGATAGTTTACTTGAAAGTACCAATTCCCTTCAAGGCATGGGTTCTTACTTCTATGGTCCCCGAAAGCTATCATTAAACTTGGAGAACCAGAAGACTCCTCCAACAAAGCCTTCAATTGAAGAGCCTCCAACTTTGGAGTTGAAGCCACTACCATCCCACCTCAGGTATGAATATCTTGGTCCCTCTCGTACTTTGCCTGTTATTCTTTCCTCTTGCCTAACGCAATTGCAGGTAGACTCCACTTTGAAAGTGCTAAGGAGAAGGAAGAAAGCGATTGGATGGACTCTTGCGGACAATCGGGGAATAAGCCCCGATTTTTTCATGCACAAAATCATCTTGGAGGATGGAGAAAAGCCTTCCGTAGAACACTAACGGAGGCTCAATGAGGCAATGCAAGAGGTGGTGAAGAAAGAAATAAGTAAATGGCGTGATGTAGGGGTTGTCTACCCAATTTCGGATAGCGCTTGGACTTCTCCGGTCCAATGCATTCCAAAGAAGGGTGGCATGACGGTGGTCTAAAATGTCAAAAATGAGCTCATTCCAACGAGAACGGTCACAGGATGGCGGGTGTGTATGGATTACCGCAAGATCAACAAAGTGACCCGCAAGGACCATTTCCCCTTGCCCTTCTTGGATCAAATGTTAGATAGGCTTGCGGGTCGGGCTTTCTACTGCTTTCTGGATGGGTATTCAGGTTATAATCAGATCTTGATTGCCCCGGAGGATCAAGAGAAGACCACTTTCACATGTCCTTATGGTACATTTGCCTTCTCCCGGATGCCTTTTGGTCTTTGCAATGCACCCGCCACTTTTCAGTGGTGCATGATGGCGGTCTTTACCGATATGGTCGAAGACTTCCTTGAGGTGTTTATGGATGACTTTAGTGTAGTTGGGGATTCTTTTGATGAGTGTTTGAGCAATCTTGACAAAGTCCTCGCTCGGTGTGAAGAGACCAACCTAGTATTAAACTGGGAAAAATGCNATGATTTCTAAGTTTCCACATCCAACTTCGGTTAAGGGAGTCCGGAGCTTCCTTGGGCACGCCGGGTTCTATCGGCATTTCATTAAGGACTTCTCTAAGGTGGTCAATCATTTGTGCAAATTATTAGAGAAAGATGACAAATTTCATTTTGATGAGAATTGCATGAGTTCTTTTGAATTGTTGAAGCACAAGCTCACCACAACTCCTATTATCACCGTGCCCGATTGGAGCTCTCCTTTTAAGCTTATGTGCGACTCTAGTGATGTGGTTGTGGGGGCGGTGTTGGGCCAGAGGGTGAACAAGATCTTTCACCCTATCTATTATGCTAGAAAAACAGTGAACTCGGCCCAAATGAACTACATTGTCGCTGAGAAGGAGTTATTGGCAATAGTCTTTGCGATGGAGAAATTTTGTCTTTATCTCATGGGTGCCAAGGTCATAGTTCACACTGACCATGCGGCTCTCCGGTATCTCATGACCAAAACGGACTCCAAAGCGAGACTCATGCAGTGGGTGTTGTTACTTCAAGAGTTCGACTTGGAGATTGTTGATCGAAAAGGAAGTGAAAACCAAGTGGCCTACCATCTCTCTCGATTGGAGGAGCAAGGTCGACCTTGTGATGAGCTTGAAATTAATGACAGTTTCCCCGATGAACAACTTCTTTCTATGTCAATGCAACAAATTCCATGGTTCGAAGACATTGCCAACTATCATGTCACTGGTGTTGTTCCTCTTGAGCTCTCTTCTAACCAAAGGAAGAAGCTTAGGAGGGATAGCATAGATTTCTATTGGGATGAATCATACTTAATCAAGATTTGCACTGACGGGGTCATCCAACGATGTGTACCGGAAGAAGAACAAAGGTCGATTCTTGAGTCTTGCCACTCCTCACCTTATGGTGGTCATCATGGAGGGGCAAGGGCTGCTTCAAAGGTGTTGAGTTATGGTTTCTTTTGGCCTACATTGTACAAAGATGTCGGTGACTTAGTCAAGAGATTTGATGAATGTTAGAGGGTCGGGGGAATTTCAAAGAAAGATTAGATGCCTCTCAATACCATTCTCGAAGTAGATATTTTTGATGTATGGGGTATCAATTTCATGGGCCCGTTTGTTAGCTCTTGTGGGAACACATACATTCTTGTGGCGGTGGATTATGTCTCCAAATGGGTTGAAGCAGTGGCTCAACCCAACAATGAGTCCCGGAGTGTTATTTCATTTCTCAAGAGCATTTTTACAAGGTTTGGCACGCCTCGTGCAATCATTAGTAATGGGGGGTCGCATTTCTGTAATAAAGCTTTTGACACTTTGCTTGCAAAGTATGGTGTCAATCACAAAGTTACCACTCCTTATCATCCCTAGGCGAGTGGCCAAGTTGAAGTCTCAAACAGGTAAATCAAGAATATATTGTCAAAGACGGTCAGTGCAAATAGGACCGATTGGTCAAAGAAGTTGGATGACGCTCTATGGGCTTATAGAACTGCTTACAAGACCCTGATCGGTATGTCTCCGTACCGATTGGTGTTTGGAAAAGCTTACCATCTACCGGTTGAGTTAGAGCACAAGGCCATGTGGGCCTTGAGGAAGTTGAATCTTGAATGGGACGTGGCAGCCAATCTGCGTGTGGAGCAGCTTAATGAACTTGACAAATTCAGATTCCATTCCTACTCCAGTTCGTCCTTGTACAAGGACAAAATGAAGTACCTTCATGATAAATATGCTCGTGGCAAGGAGTTAAAAGTAGGTGATTTGGTTCTCTTGTTAAACTCTTGATTACGTCTATTTCCGGGAAAGCTTAAGTCAAAATGGAGTGGACCTTTTGAAGTTGTGTTTGTGACTCTGTTTGGTGCACTTGATCTAAAGAACAAAAGTGGGGAGATTTTCAGAGTTAATGGGCACAGGGTCAAGCACTACCTGGGCAAAATTGATGACAGCCATGTGGTGGCAATTCTCCATCTCAGGTGAACATGGTAACATGCGTTGTTCCGCGACGTTAAATCAGGCTCTTCTTAGGAGTCAACCCATGTGTCTTTATTTTTGTTTATCTTTGATTTTCTTGGTAGTATAAGACTCATTTTTGGACTAACTGGTTGTGGGATGTTGTAGGATTATTTTGATGCAGGGCACAAGGTTAAGTGTGAAAAACCGCCTCTCTGAAGTTTGCAGTGCGGACCGCGGTCAATTTTATGCAGTCTATGGAGCTTGCACATACAAAACGTCATTCTCTGAAGTTTCCACCACAGCCGCGGTACCCTTTTACGCGGACCACGGTGAACCATTGTGGCCGCGGTTGATTTTACGCGGAACACAGTGGCCAATTGCCCGTTTTCCCAGTAAGCTAAAGGACCGCGGTCGTTTTTATGCGGTTCGCGGTGGGTAGGTACTGTGGGTTCCAAGCCCAACTCTATAAATAGGGTCGCAGGGCTTCATTTTACACTTTACTCTCTTAGACTCTCTACAATACAATTTTAAATGTGCATCATCTTGCTAATTTCAAGTTCTCATTTCATTCATCTTATCTTCATCCCACATCTAGTAAGTGTAATTGTGATTTCAAAACTTCTTAATTTTTATCATTTTCTTGATTATTTGGTAGATTTTCTTCTTCTTTTCTCTTTTTTTTCTTCTTTAATCCATTAATCATGTGTAGGGTTTGTTCATAATGCTCAATGTAGACCCATTGTAGTTAATTTCACTGATTAAACACCTAGGGTTTCAACAACATGTGCATTTGAACTTGAATTAACAGTAAAAATTGGAACCCTAGGTTTTGAATTAATGCGGTCCGCGGTGCATTTTACGCGGACCGCGGTCATTTTTGTGCGGTCCGCGGTGACTTAGTGCGGCCGCGCTCGTTTTTGTGCGGTCTGCAGTGCTTAAATTCAGAGAAGTGGGTAGTCTGAACCCCAATTCAACGCGGACCGCGGTCGTCTTTGTGCGATCCGCAGTGACTTAGTGCGGACCGCGGTCATTTTTATGCGGTCCGCGGTGACTATCTTCAGAGAGGTGGGTAGTCTGAATCCACCTCACCGTGGACCGCGGTCCTTTTTGTGCGGTCTGCGGTCGCAACTTCTGCAACTCAATTATCATTATCTGATTCTTCTGTGGTCTCTAATCTATGCACTGTTGGATACTAACAAGCTTTAAATTAATTCGACTTGCAGATTATGGTCCAATTAAGAGGAGGTTGTCAAAAATCAAGTGGCAGGGGAGAGTCTTCCCGGGCAAAAAGCCAAGGGACAATCAAATTGGCCCCCTAAGTCTGGCAAGCTATGAAAGCAACACGAAAGGCAATCCGGGCCATGGATAGAGTTGCTTCCCAATCGGGAAGTGAGTATATACCCTCCGGAGGGGAATCTTCAGAATCCATACCAGAGCATTACCCAGACTTTCCGGTTGACCAATGAGCCCTCTTACTCTCCCCTTGCCCAAGCATCAGCCCATTCTGAGTCGTCTGAAGGCTCAGCTGCAGGAAGTGATCATGAAGACTCCACCTCACCCACAACTTCACATCAGATGAGCACTCCGGGGATGAAGAAGCAGAGGATGAACCCCAAACAGGGGGTGAACCCCAAGTTGGGGGAATTGAAAGAACAAGGATGCCTGAAGCATGGCAAGATAGATTCGTGAGTGATCCGGCCTTTCATAAATTCCGGGAATGGTGGACGAAAAGGAAAGTGATACCGGAGCGCAGGTTCATCACCAAGGATGTTTTGCCACTCAACCCCAATGTGCGAAGACAATTCAGGGAGAGAAAGGGTTGGGAGTACTTCACTTTCTATTTGTCGGATGCCAATGAACACCTTGTCAAGGAGTTCTACACAAATTTAGCTTATCTGAAAAAGGACTCCAAGGCGACTAAGGTGCGGAATCTGACTGTGCCTTTTGATGGGGCTGCACTAAACACATATCTGGAGTTTGATGATGAGGATGAGACACAATACCTGGAGAAACAGAATGCGGGACATGAGGCCCGTACATGGATAGCGGAGTACTTGGCCATCCCAGGTGAAACCCCCGACTTGTTGCAAGCAGGGAAGTTGATTCTCCAGAGAACACTGAACTTTGAGGCCAAAGGGTGGGAAACATTTGTTTGTAGCAGGCTAGACCCCACCTTCCATGAAAATTCTCTTCCTATCTAGCGGGCTTTGTTGATTGCTTCTATCATGGCTGGATACCCGATCAATGTCGGGAATGTTATGTCGAGTGTTATTACCCGGGTGGTGAATGAAAATGATAGAGCCTACCCCTTCCCAAACATCCTAACCAAGTACTTTGAAGATCAATGAGTAGAAAAGAGGAGGTTTGATGTGAAGGTGAAGCCAAAAGCTCCGTTCTCTTGGTACAGCCTTTAGAGTGATGACAACCCAAAGGGCAAGAACTTCAAAGGTAAATCCATTACTTCCATTGGCCAGTCTGAAGAGCCAGTGGTTGTAGTGGAATCTTCTCAGCCCGAGTCTGCCATCCTAGACATTGCTCCAGGTCCCTCCACTTCAGCAGCCCCAGGCATTCCTGCATCATGGGCATATCCTCTGACTACCCACAGACTAAGCCAGTCCCTTGGCAGTATCAACAACTAGATGCAGGCAGCTACTTCTAAGCTGTCTGTACTTTCTACGTCTGTGGCAGCCCAAGTTGCACCTCCCCCACCACAGGTTCCCCAGTCCGTTAAGGATACTCTCAAGGAACTCCTGGAAAACCATAAGAAAATCATTGATAACCATAAGTTGATCCTGGAAGCTGTTGGTTCTCACGGGACGGCACTAAAGGATCTTGCAAAGGAGACCAAGAAGCTGAAGAAGACCGGTACATCCAAGGAGTCCGTGAAGAAGTTAAGGGAGGAGGTAGATAAGTTGAAGGAGGATCACTTGACATTGGACATGCTATTACAGGACCCTGCTGCCCAGCCTAAGCTAGAGCCGGAGGTAGAGAGGCCAGCAAAGAAGAGGAGAGTGTTGCCCCGTACAGATAGCATTGTGATAGAGTTGGAAAACCCCCCAGTATACGCCCAGGTTACAAAGGAGGTTCAGGTCTAGGTCCCGATGATGACACAGGGTTCTGGGGACCAGTCACAGGTTTTCATGCCGTCCACAGACCCCGGGACCCACATTGAGGATCCCACACAGACGGAAGGCCTATAAGGAGTTTCTCTTTACTCTCTTTCTCCTTACTTTTTGAGCTTATTTTGCTAAGTTAGCGTTGAGGACAATGCTAGCTTTCATTTGAGGGGGTAGGCCCTATTTTGGCTGATTTGGATGACAGTATAAATCAGATACTATTTTTATTATGCTTTCTTTTTTATTTTGGTATGTACATAACTTTACTATTCTAGTACTTTTCGTATTTTTGCACCTTTTGGTCTGTATATAAAGTTACTTTCTAATGTATATATTCATCCCCCCCTTTATGTATATTCGATTTAATCCCCTCTTGTACATATTCATTCTACTTTACGCATTTTACGTTCCGCATTATTCCTTTTTATAGCTTCTTATTTTATTTTCGTAGCTTCTTGTTTTGAATTTTTCACGTGCAATAAGCCTTTGGTTTTCTTAATGCTACGGTTCTTTCCAAAGATGGAATTTGTGTGAATCGGGTGGATCTTCCCGAGAATGGATGGGTTTGAGTCTATTTTTATTTATTTTTTGCTTTTTTGTAAATAATAGATAGTGAGTAGAGGTGCCTAAAGCAAAGCTTCACTTGGGCCTAACACATTTGCCTTTGATCCTATGGTCAAAAACAAATCGTTGTGTTGAGGATGATGAAAGTTGTGATCTTGAGACTCTTGGGTTGACCGATAATCATAAAATGGCTTTTCGGAACCATTGTATTGCTCAAAGCATAACTAAGGTCGTTGTGGGCCCCCGGCTCTGTTTCTTTAGCAATCCCAAAGTTTGAGTGGTGAGAGTTTGAATTGCAAGTCCAAGTCCCGTGCCATTAGTCTAGAACTTGCCCTGAATGTTTGTCTAGGAGAAATCCTAAGTGAAGTTTGACTTGAGATGTGATTATAGGCTCTCCTTGATCCGAATAGCGACTTGAACATTTCCATAACCTACCAATGACAATTTCCCTAGTCAACCCTTTTGAGCCTTAGACCCTTTTCTTTCAAAAACCATGATACAATCCTTGACCCATTTTGACCCTCTCTTGGCACCCTTTCTTTCGTTAGCACAAGGCAAAAGTGTAAGTTTGGGGGAGAGACGAGGAATGCAATAAAGTAAAAAAGAAGGTACAAAAAAAGAAAGAAAAGGAAAGGCAATGAAAAAAAGATCAAAAAGCCAAAAAGAATGAACAAGTTAGAAGAAATAAAGGGAATCAATGAAAGAAAAGTGACTGAAGGTGTGGAATGCTTAAAAAGGAGAAAAATGATTGAAATGAACAAAAAGGTGTGACAGTATGTCTCTCCAACCCCTCAGAAAGAGCTAATTGACACAAGAAGTCAAGAGAATGTGAAACAAATGAAGTGCTTAAGGGAAGATAGAACTCACTTTGACCAAATATTTCCTACCTTAAACCAAAAGCCTTCATCATGTACCCACAAAAGTCCTATATGATCTTGTTGAATGAAGCTTACATTAGTAGTGACTCACATAAGCGGCAAGCCTATGGTACTTTGAGTCGGACTTGAGTCTTTTCTTTGAAAGAGATGAGTGAACTCCCATTATCATCGTTCTGAGTGTTACAATCTTAAAGTGAGGTTTGATTAGGGAGAGTTGAGGAGTATGAGTTTGGGTTCCACAATGACTAAAGTAACAGTAAGAGTTTCGCTGATGAGTCGAGTCAACTCTTGATGCTCTTGTGTCGCACTAAAATCCATGGTTTTAAAAGGGTCAAATGTTGTTAATGATTCATTTGCATTGAGGGCAATTGTTGGTCCCAGTTGATTCTAAAAGAGGTCACCTTAGGACAATTGAATTTTCTTGGAT
Organism: Nicotiana undulata; assembly: GCA_005239495.1. Classification (NCBI taxonomy): domain Eukaryota; kingdom Viridiplantae; phylum Streptophyta; class Magnoliopsida; order Solanales; family Solanaceae; genus Nicotiana; species Nicotiana undulata. Next base: position 73,454 of record ML261815.1, read on the forward strand.
TTACTCCAAAAGGGGTGGGACTTATTTTGTTTGCTTGAGGACAAGCAAAAGCTTAAGTTTGGGGGAGTTGATAACTAGGGATTTTACCTTGTTTTGCACTCTATCTTGCTTAAGTTTTGGATGCAATTATACAAAAAATAGTCCCAAAGGCTTACGTGTTGTTCTTGTTGCAGGGTTTAGTCAAAAAATGATGACAAATAGTCAAAGACCTGCTCAAAAAGGAGTGAAACTTTCACAAGTACCAAGAACAAGTAAAAGCCAAGTTCAATTGACCACCGCGGCCCGCGGTCCACTTTATGCGGTCCGCGGTGGTGAGATTCAGAGAGCTATCCTTCAAGGCAAAATCCACCGCGGTCCGCGGTGTTGAGATTCAAAGAGCAATTCTTCAAGGCCAAATCCACCGCGGTTCGCGGTCATGTTTATACGGTCCGCGGTGAGATTTAGAGACATGTTTTGAAGGCAAGATCATTGCGGACCACGGTCCAGTTTATGCGGTCCGCGGTCAAGAGGTTCAGAGATCCAAAATGTTGAAGGCTAGAAGACCTCTGCGGACCGCGGACCTTTCTTCGCGGTCCGCATTGAAGCCACCGCGGCCACGGTCCATTTTATGCGGACCGTAGTGGCCAAGCTCAGAGCCCAAGTTTTTGAAGCCAAAAAGCCTCACCGCGGACGCAATCCAATTTGCGCGGTCCGCGGTGACCCCGCAGGGGCATTTTTGTCCAGAATTTTTAGCTGAGTATAAATAGCTTCTTTTGTTATTTTTTAGAAAGAGATTTTGTATTAGACATATTTTGGGAGCTCGTGGGCGTTTTTCTACAGCAAGTTTTTGTAATTTTAGCTAGATTTCGACATTGAATCCTTTAATTTTATTTTATAATTCAATTACATGGGTTTTGCTTCATCTATTTCCTTGATTTCTTCATTGATTATGAGTAGCTAAATCCATTAGCTAGGGTTGTGGCTCAACCCTAGTGTGGGTATTTAATGGGTTCCTTAAATTAGGGCTTAGATTTTTTTGGGCGATTGATATTTGGGTTGATTTGGGGTTTTCTTTTAAAATTAGTGGTTGCAAACACTGATTGGTGTTCAATTGACTAGGGTCCTTCTTGATAAAGAGGACTTGAGTCAAGAAAATCAACCTAACAAGGAATTGGGATGAAATCATGAGAATTGATAGTCCCAATTAACGGGTTAAACCTCGAGAGAGTAAAACCCTACTTGAACCTATATTGCTTGTGCAAATTTGACACTCAATTGACCTTGAGAAAGGCAATTAGGGCATAGCCACTCAAACTACCGAAAGGTATAGAGTGGGTAGCTTTGGCGCATTGGCTATATCATAATTCCCCGAATAACATCTTTGCTTTAGATATTAGAATCAGTTATTTACTCGCCTAGGTGAAAGTCATAACCCTAGTGCCTTTATCAAATTAGAAAATAACCCAAAAAGACAATAGTTAGTTCAATCGCAATTATAATTAGTCTAAATCGTAGTTATAATATAAAATCCAAAATCATGAGAAGTGCAATTAAGAGCACGAAACACTACTAGATTACCTAGAAACTCAACTCCAATTCATAACTCTCTGTGGAATCGATCCCGATCCTTCGGGTAAAAGCTGCTCTGACCCTTATCTTGCTACTCTAATAGTAGTGTAGGTGAGAGCCGATCAACAGGATTTTCTCAAAGTAGTCATGACTATTCTTTATTTACCTTGAAGAAAAAGGTTGGCATAGTGGTTATTTTGGTATATGTAGATGATCTGCTCATTATAGGTAGTAATGCACACTTGATCATTGAAGCCAAGCAGGTGCTCCATCAGAAATCAAGCTAAAGGATTTAGGGGAACTCAAATACTTCTTGGGAATTGAGGTTCTTAGATCAAAATCTGGCATAATATTAGATCAAAGAAAATATGTAATTGAGCTAATCTCTGATATGGGCCTCAGTAGAGCTAAACCTGCAATCACTCTTATGGAAACCAATCTGAGATTAACCACAGTTGAGTATGACAAGGCCACTGGCATTATGGGAGATGTAGTATTGCAGGACCCCTGTTTGTACCGGAAGCTGATTGGCAAGCTTATATATGTTACAATTAAAAGGCCAGACATCAGTTATGTTATCCAAACCTTGAGCTAATTCATGCAACATCCTAAGAGATCACACTAGGAAGTTGCACTTCGAGTGGTGAGATACTTAATGAATGCTCCAGGTCAAGGTGTGTGGCTGAGAGCTAGGGCTCCAACTGAGTTAAGTTGTTGGTGTGATTCAGATTGGGCTGCATGCCCGAATACCCGCAGATCAGTCACGGTTATGCAATCAAATTTGGAGAATCCTTGATATCTTGGAAGTCCAAAAAGAATTAAACAGTGTCCAAAAGTTATGCTGAAGTTGAGTAGAGAATCATGGCTTCAGCCGTAGAGGATGTGACTTGGTTGCTTGGTTTGTTCAAGGAGCTGGGAGTAGCCATTAACGCCCCTATTACAGTGTTCAGTGACAGCAAGTCTGCTATGCAAATAACAGCTAATCCCATCTTTCATGAGCGCAGGAAGCATATAGAAACTGATTCACTTCGTTCGAGACAAGATCACAAATGGTGTTGTCAAGATAGTCTATGTGAACACTCGACACCAATAAGCTAACTTGCTCACCAAAGGGTTATGTCAAGCTCAGCACCTGTATCTTCTAGGCAAGCTTGGTGTGCAGAATATTTTGCACCATTTAGCTTGAGAGGAGTATTATGACTTGTATTGTTAGTTTGTTAGTTTGTATTTGTACTGATAGTTTGTTAGTTAATAGTTGGTTAGTCAGGGTGATGTGGCATCTCCCTTATGGTTAAGTTAATTGGTGAATTAGTTAGTGGAGCTTTGTATATAAGCACCTACATGGTTTCTAATGAAATGATGCACACATTTTATCTAAAATGCTCTCTTCTTCTTCTCTCTAGAAGCCTCCTCCATTAGAGGACTTGTCGAGCTTGAGGCTTCAAGTGCATATTAGCACTATTTTTGGCATATTTGTCTTAAAAAATTTATTGTATATGTACAACTTATTAATTTAAAACTCAAATAACTAAAAGATTTAGAATTTTAAAACCATAAGCGCTAGATCCTGACTCCTCTCTAGGTAGAGAGTTCTTTCTCCTTTAATAGGATTTATGCGGCGCCAATCAAAAATTAGTTGGGGGTTCTAAAGCAAGGTAACAGACACCAGGAAAACCTAAAAAAAAAAAAAAAAGAAGATGAAAAGGATAGGAAAGTAGGAAACGGTTCAATCTAAACTAGTAAGTCACATTCATAACAAACTCATATTCTTTAATTTCTTTTTCTTTCATGTTTCGTTCAATGTTAAGCTAATGAAAAGATATATTATATTCTAGCTCAATTGAAGTAATTTGTATGCTGAATAAATTAACCCCTAAAAACTTTATATATGATCTATCAAGTTATGTTTAATATATCTCATGATCAGTGGGCAACTAATAGACGCGTGTAATGACCTATGGCAATGTCATAGGGGCAAGAATATGGTTCGGGTAAAATTAGGTGAAGTTCAATACACTACAACAAGTACTCCTTTGTCTATGTTATTGTCGAAGTAAACCACTTACATATTTTTATAGATAATAGAAAACCATGAAATTGTTTAACCAAATGTGAAAAGATGAACAAAGACCACAAATTAAGAGCTCAGAAGTTGCTTTCTTTATGCTAATAGCACGAGAAGAACTTGTTTCTTAGGGGGAATAAGCGTCACGATAGCATGATACTTACGTCATAATAAACCCCACAAACAAAGGGATCTTCATATTGGATTTATGCTAGTGGGTTGCTGCTAGATATGATCATGTTTTTCTTTTTCTTTTTTTTTGAATTCTGGAAGACCAATGGATCGTGAAAAGGTTAAAGCAATGGGGACAAATAACCACGCGTGGGAGCACACCATATGGCTCCAATCCAATATATACATGGTGACTGTATTTCTGTATTGCTAGAGCTCGAGTATTATATATGTATAAAACAAAAATAGCAGTCCAGTTCACTAATTAGCTCTTGCTACGTAAGAGGTCTAGAAAAGTGGTAAATCACAATTGAGTTTACTGTATTCAGACTTACCCCTTATATTTTTAAAAGAAGTATTTCTACGACTTGAACAGGATCTTATGATCAAACGTACAATAGCATAGTTTTTACATTTGCATAAAGATTCCCTTTCATATATTACTCAAAAGAAAATATTGCAATAAGTACATATATAGTAAAAGATGCATCCACTATCTTTAAATCACAAACCTCGCTTCCCCAGTTTATTTTATACTACTATTAGTTTGTTTCTGGAGAAACTTTTAGTTGAGATTGGTGTAAAATATTTAAGTTCGTCTTTAATTTGAGCTTTCCAAATGAAAAAAGTACTCTCTTATATTTGTTAGTAAATCAGCAAATATGTACAATCATATCGAACGTTTGTTTTGTGCAAGAATCATATTTTCATGTTCGAATATGCATGATTTAACAACCTAATCCTCATGTCATGAATGCGTACAACTGAAAATGGTGTACATAGGTTGGGTTGGTTCGGATTTTTTAATTAACAAACCAGAATCTAAAAACCAAACCAAATCAATAAAATTATAGTTTTAGTCTTGAATTTTTCGGGTTTTCAGATTTTTTTCATAAAGTCTTCATAGCACAAAATATAGAATTTGTGCTCCAAATATTTTTTTAACCCAAGTAAGACTGAGCTCTATAAGGTATTTTTTAAGAAAACAACATAAAGTATGAGGTGATTCATGACATTGTACTAAAATATTCAATAATGAAGATAATAAAATCGCATAAAAAATATTATTAATAAGCCATAATAGAAATGAACATAATCTAAAATTGCAAAAGGTTGCTAAAATAAGTATGACTAATAAGTACTAACTATTATTTACATAACTAAGCACTAAAAAAATTGTGCATTTTATCTAAATCATGAAAAACTAAAAAAACAAAAAAATAGATATCCAACACTATGATCATTCATAATACAATCGAATTGAATGTCTTTTGTTAGCATTAATATTGATTAGATTTTGCTTTGGACTTTATTTGATGGACCTTCATGACTATTTACAATAACAACAACAACAACAACAACCTAGTATAATCTCACAAGTGGGGTTTGGGGAGGGTAGTGTGTACGCAGACCTTACCCCTACCCTAGGGTAGAGAGGTTGTTTCCAATAGACCCTCGGCATCCTTACTTCCAAGAACTCCCCAACTTGCTCTTGGGGTGACTTGAACTCACAACCTCTTGGTTGGAAGTGGAGGGTGCTTACCATTAGAGCAACCCACCTTGTCTAAAAAGGTCAGGTGCACTAAGCTCCCGCTATGCGCGTGGTCCGGAGAAGGGCCGGACCACAAGGGTCTATCGTACACAGCCTTACCCTGCATTTCTGCAAGAGGCTGTTTCCACAGCTCGAACCCGTGACCTCCTGGTCACATGACAACAACTTTACCAGTTACGCCAAGGCTCCCTCCTTCATGACTATTTACAATATTGAAATTAAGAAAGTGCCCATTTTAGATCTCTTAGGTGTAAAGAGAGATCTCTTTTGTGTAAAAGTAAATCTCCCATGTACAAATAAAAGAGATAAGTTCATAAAACTAAAAATAAGTTTGTAAAGACCCACAAAATCATTTGACCCCAAAAATAATAAGTCCAAAATTGAAATAATATGCTAAACGATAAAAAAGTTTAAGAAATATTTATAAATTACACTAAATATCTTTATGTATTAAATACATTAAAAACTTCTATACATGTAATGTCGGGTTGATTTGGTTGCGGTTGACTTTTTTTTAGTTAAAACTAAACCAAACCAATTATGGTCTTTCTTTTTCCAACACCAACTCATAATTGGGTTTTTTTTTTCTCGGTTTGACTCGGATCTCAGTTTTCTTTGTACACCTCTAAATATATATATATTATCAATAAGGGTTGTGGTGGAGTGATTAGTATTATTTTATTCTTAACTAAAGGAGTCAGGTTCAAACACTAGATATGAAATCGCCTTTTTTTAGGGAATGTTCTATCCCAATATGAAGTTTTCTGACGCAAATCCAACTATGTTCGGGACATAATGCAAGTAACGGATACTGAAAAACCAAAAAACGAAAACGATATGTACATTATATGTAAAGACAAACTCACCGTAGGTAAGGTATTAACAGTGCCCCTCCCCCACTTCCACTAGGGACTGGAATTTGGCAGTGGAGAGAAGAAGTGTGTTCTAAGACACAATGATTACAATGGATCTTGGAGGAAGTATAAAGGTTATTTGGCGTGGAAAATAGCTAGCCAATGGAGAAAGAGAGTAATAATATGGTAGAACGTGGGGGGCTTGATCGTGGTGAAATTAACTATAGCCAAAAGCCAAAGGAACGGAAAAATTACTCCCACTTTATCAATAGACACGAGAAGAAAAAGAGAAGAGCGCACTTCTTTGTATTAATAACAACATATATGGATAGTTGAAAAACAAAGTCGTAAAGAGGAAAGAAAGAAATTACCAGTACTATCCCCCCCCCCTCTTTTT